>JAJOOH010004472.1:0-41275 GCA_029582605.1 Solanum gracilifrons
TATATATATTGGGTAGGTATTTGTATTTAAATTAAAGTATTATATATGTCACAAATGTATTATCAAGTTAACAAGATCTTCTAACTTCAAAATATATTATTTTAAATTGTTCCGAGTTCTTTTATTTTTTATAAAAAAAAACTCACAACAAATGTGAAAATATGTGAATCATTTACATATTATCATTTACAAAATAAATTTTATTTACAATAATATGGAATAAACATTTTTGTTTTGTCCGCCCTAGACTAAATTAAAATATATTAACTATATAAAAATATAGAAACATTAATTAAAAGTCCTATTTATTTATGTTAGTATAAAATTTATTAGAAATACAACTATTGCACAATCATTCTTTAGTTATAACATTATAATTTCTCTTAGTTATTACTAATTATTGCAAATGTTATTCACACTCTTTAACATTCTTTACTTATAAGATTATGAATTCTCATAGTTATTACATTAATTATTTCTTTCATCTTTTCTTATCTTAACTTTTGACCAAATTTTTTTCATATTACTATACCGCCCCTATATGTGTGATAACACAATGTTGTTATTTTTCCTTGGACGAATCATACTATACATTGAAAATCGTTTACAAGTATATGAACTACATCTTTGTAATTGGGTGTAAGATAAATAGGTGATTATATATATGATTTCACAGATAGAATATATTCTTTAATTTTAGTTTTTAGTTTTTCCGATAAAAAAAAGGAAATATTTCTCAGTTAACTATGAACAGTCAGATAACTAGCTTTGATTTATTTACACAGTCAATTGAGAAGTCAAATATGAGAGCCAACAACAAGAACACCATTTATTATGTTATAACTTATAAAATAAAAATTAATATACAAAAAATAGTTCTAAAAAATAAAATGTAGTTGTTCTCTTTACATGTTCATACGACATCTGAATAGTTTAACGTGAAATACACGTGCAAACACATCGGGTAAGTTGACAAGAAAAATATACAACAAATATCGTCTATAAGGTAATATTATTGAGATACGACAAATTACATGATTGAACCTTAAAAAATTGAAATAATTAAATGCATTTAACTAATAAAAATTTTCATTGACCATCTTCATAGGTTCACGTGAATAAAAGATATATATGATGATCCTTGACACCCAATTTTGACCCTCCACGATAGGAATTAATTTTCGGCTTTCTTTAATTTCAAACGATTTGGAATAATTAATTTTATAAAAATTCAAATATTCTTCAAATAATTTTTAAGTAATTTTAGTAATTTTATAATTTTAAATAATAAATATGTTTTATATAATTTTGTATATAATTTGTATATTTTAAGAATATTCGAAGAATTGTCTCAAAAGATTTTGTTTTACTGAAATATTTCATTAAATTAGGTCATTTAAAGTTATGATTATAATTTTGAATAAATTAGTTAACTATTTTATTTTTTTAAGATTAAGAAGCTCATAAATTAATTATACTAATTCGTCTTATTTGAATTCCAGCCGAATCTTTTAAAATTAATTCTTTTGGTTACCTATTTAATATTAATTTTTATTACAATTTTAGCCAAATCTAACATTCTCTTCAACACAATTTAAGATCAAATTTGGGCCTTTTCTCAAACACCAAACCCAGACCCATTCCTAAATGCGTAAAACTACATCAGCAACACACTTTCATATCACAATCTCACAACAATTGTACTCAAACCCATCTTAATACAATCAGCAAACCCATACATATAGCGATACCAACATCATACACCGCCCAACCCCAGTTACACGTTATTCTTCTTCTTCTTCTTCTTCTAGGCGAGCAACAGCCAGCTAAAACCCAGAAACTCGCGGTCCAAATTGCAGTCCAACAACATTCGACCCAGGAGCAACCTAGTTGTGCTAGGAAGCTTCGAGAATCTCTAGGTGTCGTAATCGCCTTGCCTCATCGTACTTCTCAAGAAATAAAGCGCCTCAAATCGTTATTCCGTTGAGGAATTGTATGATTTTCGTATAGAAATTCATGCTAGCATATTCATCTAACACATCTGAAAGTTTATTGTGATCAACTCGTGGGAGTTGGCAAAAATGAAGCATTGTTGATGCATCTCTTCAGTCGAAGTCTAAATAGAGAAGTTCCGGAGTGGCTTACATAACAAGAATTAAAACAATGGATGAGTTGGAATGAACTTGCAAAGGATTTCACTGAAAGATTTGGACATAACGTAGAAATTGCCCCTGATCGATACTATTTAGAGAAAATCAAACAAAGGTCTTCAAAACATTATCGAGAGTACGCTCTTCGTTGGAGAAAAGAGGCCGCAAGAGTTCAACCTCCCATGTCTGAACGTGAGATCACTGAAATGTTTATTCAAACTCAAGGCCTGAGTATTATGAAAGAATGTTGTGTATGATGGGACAAAAATTTGTCTAGATCGTCAAGGTGGGAGAAGGTTTGGAACATGGTTTCAAGACTGGAAAGATCACAAACCTTACTGCCTTGCCTGCTAATGATAAAGCTATCAAAATTAGTGATATGGATATGTCAAAAGGAAAAGAAGAAGCAGTATTTGTGGTCACTGCTACCCAAATGTAGTCAGCTCCACAAAGGAAATATCAAAATCGCAATGTCAATCAGAAAAAATTCCCTCGTCCAAACTTTAGGAAGGCTCCTAAGGTATTTACACTACTAAGGGAATCTCAAACTCAACTTTACGAAACGTTAAACACAATGGGTATGCTCCATCCTATAAATGGAAGACCAGCCAATCCTTTGGGGAAATTTTATTAGGCTGACCACAGATGTGCTTATCATTCAGGGGTTGTTGGACACAACACAGAAAATTGTTCAACCCACAAGCACAAGATTCAAAACATGATCAACAATAATTTGATCAATATTGAGGAAACCACCTCAAGGGATAACATATTGTATGATTAAGAGTGAGTACAAGACATTTTTGAATTGAGTCATTTGAAGATATTCGTCATCAAAGGTCGAAAAGAAGTATGTCCTGCATTGGCCAAAATTCTGCATATGAAGTTATTGTTATCTTTCTTCTGAAAATGCATATTTTATCTCTTTCTTCCCATTTTATCGCACATTACTTGTAATGAACTACGTTTGACCTGAATTCTCAAGATTGAGATACGTAGGCGGTCTATGTCGGCCTCAGTCGTTTCCTTATCAAAATTTCTTATTTTTGTTAATCCTTGAGTGGGGGGAACTACGTTTGACCTGATTCCTGTCTCAACGGGATACGTAGCCACCACAATGGCTCGGTCATTTTCCCCGTAAGATTTTCATTTCTCTTTATAATGGAAACTGGATAGAATTTTTGAGAGGATCTCAAAAAATCATTTGAAGATGGACTTCTTCAACAAGGAAAAACTGAAGATCAAAATGCAACTAGGTTAGTTTTGAGTGGATCTCAAAAAATTAAGATGAAATTTTCTAGAAAATCAAGTTTTCAACTGGGACAGAATTTTTGAGATGATCTCAAAAATTCCGCAAAAATGTCACTTGTTAAAATACTATGCTTATTACTATTAAGGCAAATTGGGAAAGAATTTTGAGGAGGGACCTCAAAATTCCAGAATGAACAACCTCATGGTTAACAAAGCAAGTTACAAAAGTTCTTCTATATTTTAGAATGTGACAGAATTTTTGAGGGAGGTCCTCAAAAATTCCACCAAGACTACATTTCGGAGAACAAACGAGTGTGGAAGTCAACTGCATGAAGAAGCATGGAGATAAGACCAACACAAATCAGTCTTTCAAACTAAGAATTTTTCTTTGGATGCAGGAACATCGAAGTCACAAAAATGGCAATGTAAAGCAGTCAAGTGTGAGAAAAGGCGTTGTTGACACCCAATTTTGGCCCTCCACAATATGTATTGATCATCGAGCTTCCTATATTCCAAGTGATTTGAAATAATTAGTTTTTATAAAGTTCAAAATATTTTTCAAGTTATTTTTAATTAATTTTATCATTTTTATAATTTTTAAATAATGCATATGTTTTATATAGCTTTGTGTATAATTAGTATAGTTTATGAATATTCGAAAACCATCTCAAAAAGATTTTAGTTTTTTAAATATTCCATTAATTTAGTTTGGTTTCAATTATAGTTATAATTTTGAATTAATTTGTTTGTAATTAAATTAATTATTTTATAATCAAGTTTATTATTTTATCTCGTTAAGACTAAGAAGTTCATTGGTTAATTTGTGTAAGTTCATCGTATTTAACTTTCGACTGAATTCACTGATTAAATTTATTTTGGTTACAATTGAAATTCATTCGGTAATTATTCTATTGCGAATCTAGCCACTATTTTACGTCCCTTTAAATTCAATTGCAAGATCATTTTGTGCCTTTTTCCTTAAACCATTTCAGCCCACCCCATTCTTTCTTCCTTTTCCTCCAGCCCAACTCTTAAACAATACCCAGCCACTTTCAATCCTAAAAGACCCATACAAATCCAGCAACAATACAATACAGAGCAACGACCAAAAGACCCAGCGAACAACACCCACCCGACCCCTACGTTCTCTTCTTCCTTAGTGGGCAGAATCCAACTGCAAAACCCAGTCCCTCTCTCCTTATCCTCTCGTACGAGCAATGTACTCGAATGGTATAGATGTCGAAATTGTGTTGCTTTGATCATCCTTACTCCTCAAATCGATGACTCTCCTTTCAATTCCATTGAGAAAAATTCCAGGTCCCCGACCTTATCCGTTAAGAATTTTGAATTGTGAGTTCTCCCACATCGATTTCCATCTCCAAATTCCTCCCATAAGTTTCTCTATATAAACCCACCCCATTCACTGTTCAAAGGGGTTTTTTTTTGGAGGCGAAGAAAAGAGCACCCCACTAAGTTTTTGGGAGTTCTTATTTTCGTCACTGAAATTCTGTTGATTCGCAGCTATTTTGAGTCGGAGTGGTGGTGAAGTTCGTCACATTCAGATTCGAGTTCCAGTCGCTGCCCATAACCAGGTAAGTCTTTCCTTTCCTTTTATATTTAGTTTAACTTTAGTCTATGTGTTAGAGCCGATTTAAGGCTAGTTATGTTTCCTGATTTCTATATGTTGATGGATCCTTTTTCTGCTGAATGCCTAAGTTGCTCGTGATTTTACGAGTATTTTGGCAATGTTCTGTTATTCCTTTACGTGTTTAAGAGCATTTTTTTTAAGTTACACTTCTGGTCAGTCACATGAAGACTTGGTTCCCTCATCTCAATATGGTGTTCACACTATTTCATGTGGATTAGTTCAGTCGTTTCAAGCTAGATTCCCTGGTCTTTGATTATGTATGTTGTTATTTTCTTGGAAGTTACTTTAGCTTTTATATCAAAATATGTGATCTTGCTATTCTGTTGGTTTGGTATATAGTTGTTCAT
Source organism: Solanum gracilifrons (assembly GCA_029582605.1). NCBI lineage: Eukaryota > Viridiplantae > Streptophyta > Magnoliopsida > Solanales > Solanaceae > Solanum > Solanum gracilifrons. Next base: position 5,397 of record JAJOOH010004472.1, read on the forward strand.
TAGTCTTTTGTTGGGTTTATATGTTTGGCTTTTATCATGTTATTGATTTAAGAAGTTTAAAGGTTTTGGTAAGCTTAGTTTGATTGTCTTGCTTTACTATGAGTTTCACCATCTTTATTTGTAAGAGTTTGTTGTGTGTCATCAAGTGTTTATTGCCATTATTGCCACTGTTTGTCCTGTTAAGGATCTTATTCTTTCAGGAGCCATGATTTGATCCTAGGATTAGTTGAGCTCTAGATGAAGTTGAGTTTTAATTCAACTTCTCTTTGGTTGCTCCTAAATTCCTTAGATCCTCATGTCACTCCTTTGAGCTATAGATCCTAAACTGCGTGCATTGGCTTGGTTTGGAATTCATCCTATTTGCTGGTTATTCGTTTAAATTTGTTGTTATTTGAGAGCTCATATGTCATGTGTTGCTTTACTAATCGTGATCATTTCTTGATTTGCTCATTTTCTAAAATGATATAGCTTGTGCTTCACTTGTTTTTGGATAATTTTCTTGTCAATTTAAATAAGCTCAGCATGTTAGCCTAAAGTACTTTGAAGTCTTTGCTATGATCTGTTATTTCCACTACCTTAAGCATAATTATGTTAATACATGTCAATTAGTCTTATGTGATTTTTGTGTTATGCTGCCTTATTCATTCATAGTCCTTTGCCTTGTTCATTCATAGTCCTACCAGATGTTTAAATGTTAAATCTAAAAGAGATTGAATTTCGTACACCTCTGTGAGTAGTGTTGGGTTTTGGCTTTGCGTGACATTTGATTGAATCTGTTTCAAATTCCTTTTTGGTTTGAGCAAAAGCGGTATTTAGTAAGAGGTTACTTGATAGAAAAATGGGCTAAGAAGCCTCTGTTTAGTTGCTGCTTTATTTTAAGTTGTGGCTGCATATTGTCGTTGTTGTTTTGCTTATACTAATTGTGAATTGTTTATGAAACGGTATGACGTTCAAACAGTTTCTATATTACAAATGTGTTCCCCTGTTCATTTACTAATCGTAGGTGCAAAGATATCAATTTTTTTTCTTTACCAGTTTGTTGTTAATCTATTCTCAAAATGCCATAAATCTTCCAAGTGCTATCCTTGAATACTCTTAGATATTCTTTGTTACAATTCTGGTTCGATAACTCCTGATAGGATTCTGTTTAAATTTAGCCCTCGTGTTACTGCTTTTGGTAGATTTTCCTCATTGATTGCGTTTAAATATGGTCATTTGCGTCGTGTTTTAAATTAAATTAGTGTCGGCATTAGCTTGTTTCCTTAAGCAATGAGTCCATACTTATTTGATGTAGTTCTTTTCTTTAGTTCATATTTGTGGGATATCAAGTCTAAACTAATATCTGGTAAATCTCTATCTTTATTTTATTTTCATTGATAGATAATTATAGTTAATTGATTAGTATAATTTCAGCAGTTATAAGCATGTCAGTTAGAGTTTTTGAGCTTACATGACATTGTTTGCATAGCCAGACTTCTCAGATGTTGATTGATTGTTTTAAGCTTGAGTTAATATCATTTTAATAATGTTGTTAATCTTTCTCTCTTTTTCTTGGTGCATGAATACTCTCTCCGAATGAGCCCAATGGACTCCCTATCTCTTGTATCCTTCTCTATTCGAGTCGACCTTCATCAAGTCGTGAAAGGGAAGATAGTTTTTATTGGGTTAAACACCCAAGAAGTCAGCAGTAGCAGCAGTCCCCAAGGGACTAAAATTGGAAATTTTGGACTATAGAAAGTCCAATTTATACAGGTTTCAGTAGTAGTCCCAAAAAACTAAAACAATGGGATTTTGGACTTTGAAAATTCAATTTGAACAGCAGTAGTCACAAAGGACAGAGAATGGAATTTTTTTTGGACTTTGGAGTCCAATTTGATCGTGGCAGCAGGAAGAAGCGATTTAGGCTTAAAAGCCTAATTTTTCATATTGTTCAGTGCAACTTTTCTTTGTTTCCCCGTTGATTGTGTTATCGTGATTTTTAACCCTCTTAATAACTTAGATGAATCCGTGGGAGGCTTTTAATGATTGTTCTATTTCATTACTCATTTATTTTTAAGTAATCAAATTTTCAAAACCTCTTTTAAGTTGGGTAATTTAAGCTTATAGAATAACTTAAGAACCTTTCATGTTCTTTCATAGTTATTGAAAAGCTTTGAATCCATATTTATGAGTTTGAATTAACTATTTAGTTCAAATTTTGACTAGGATAGAGTTGTTAAGTTTTCTTAAACTAAATTAGTTCTCTTTTAAAATAACTTAAGACTTTGTATGAATGACTTAAGGATTTTCTATATCCTTTCATAGTTGTTAAACAAGGTCCCTTGATCCATGTTGGTGAGTTTGAATTAATTGTATGGTTCAAAACTTGACTATGGATAAAAGTTTCAAGTTAAGATTATTTTTAAGATTTTTACAAGCATCAAAAGATTTTTTATCTAAGTTTCAAACAAGATTTTTTATAAGTAATTCTTTTATTTTATAAAACTAGCCAAACTTTTAAATCCGTCGGTCAATCATGTGTTAGCGGATTCTCTAAGATGCCTAAACCCTTTCTTAGAGAATTAATTTGAACCCTTACCCGACTTTGGTTTTATTTAATATGTTTCTTTCAAAAAACCCCCTTTAAAATGGTTTTCTTAATTTTTCCTTAAAAATTAGGTGGTGACTTCCAAATTGTAATTTCTTCCAAAAATTAACAAAATTGCCAAAGTTGTGAAAATGGTTTCGAAATTTTAGTTTTTGAAGTCGGGTCATAACAGGCGTCATTTACACCCATCGTGGCCTCATCGACAGAACTTAGGAAACTTTCCATCTCATTTTATCTTCATTTCATTATGTTGCCTCAAGTGATTTATAAACAATTTCTTTTTATTTTGCTAGAATATTGAAGACAAACGCTAATAGATTATTTCAAAGTTTTAAGTAACAACATGTTGGAGGATCGCTAGTGACGAGTCACGATCAAAATCACAATTAGGTTCACCACAGCCTGATTTTGATAATCCGAATGACTTAATCTAGCGCTTTATTATCTTTAATTTTATTCTTTACTTCATCGTCGATACTAATGTTTGGTGTCAAGCTTTGCAAGTGATAGTATTGGTAAAGTCAGGATCATCTGTGAAATCGACATCAAATCTGAAGATGATCAAAATCGACACTATCTTAGAAGTGTTGCAAGGGAAAATCACCAAGTCCATCACATCAAAAAAGATGTTGGGGATTGAAATATCCTCATGACAGTCGAAGTTATCAAACAATTACAAATTTTCGATAATGATTGAAGATGTCGGCAACAAACTCAAATTTTGTTTAGTTTGTCAAGGAAGGAAGGAGTGACTTTAACCTTCGTGCAAAAAAATATTAAGTCATTCACCTCGATAGTTCTTCGTTTTAATGAGAGAGTCATAGTCGTGAAGTGTACGTCGATATAGTTCTTTTGTAGTATGATTGTCACATAGCAATTTTGGCATACGTGTTTTTTGATAGTGTCAGGATCAAGATTTCAAAATTTGTTGGGTACCCACCCCATAAGTGGATTATGTGTTTTGATTGGCTGATCAAAGACGTTAGTGTAACACCCCATAATTTTTTGAGCTAAGACTTGAACCATCCTTCGTTGTGAGTAGGATTTTACCGAGGAATTAAAATTTCTTAAGTGTTAAGTTCACTAGATGTAGCACATTGAGTTTGAAAAAGAACTAAATTGGAAATAGCTAAATCTGAAATTTTGCTTATGCTTAAGTTATGAGTTTTCGGTCAACTTGAAATGATCATAACTCCTAGCACAGGATGAGTTAGATGTGCTACCAGATACCGTAGGGAAGATCTTTGATTATATTTCCAACGTCGCCGAGTTTTCCAAGTTTCGAGGTTGGATGAGTGAGATATGGCCTTTTGAAGATAGGCTGTCCAGTTAAGGAAAGTTAGCCGAAAATAGAGAGGGGGTATTTGGTCTTTTCCTTACCCAATCAAATTTAATTCATTTTTAGTAATATTTTAGGGGTCTAATCTGACTAGGTTCAGTTTTAGAATCCTATTTTACGCCTAGGGTTTTAGTTGAGAGTTCAAGAAGAGAAAAGAAGAAGAGAGAAAAGAAGAAAAGAGGAGAGGATCAAGCGTTCGTCGAGATTCTTGCTTGTTGTTGCAGATTTTCGCCATGGGTTTGATCCCTAAGAGGTATGTAAGCTTTCATAGTATTGGGTTAGTTCACCCACACGCCAACCATATTATTTTCAGCGAAGTTTCATTCTCAAAAAGTTGAAGGATTTTAGTACTTGATAGGTGTTCTTAAAGCTCATCCTAAATCTTGTTTTGTTGGGTTTTGATGATTTCTTGAGATGAAAGTGATTGTTTTGAGTGGATTAGTGTGTGCTTAGGTTTGGTAATTGAATCTTAAGGAAAACTTGAGAAAAGAAATCGATTAAAAGCGATTTAAGGTCAGAAAACGAGAGGAAGAGTTTGTCAGTTTTGCCTGGGGCAATGCTGGCACGATGTTCCCCCGTTGCACCAGGAAGGTTGGGGCGACGCGCCAGCAGTGCGCCAGAAATGAGCCCCAGTAAATTGGGCCTGGCGCGGCGCGCCAGAGACGTGTCCGGATCGGCCTTTTTCACCAGTTTTTCATCGTTTAGCCTATTTACGTTATTCTAAAGTGTCCTAACACTTTCCATTGGATCTAACTATTATAAATGACTTCTAAACATATAGAAATCATCTATGAACATGAATCATAACCTTGAATCCATAAATTCAAATTCAAGGTGGAGTTAAGAGTTAAGCCGTGAGAGTTCCTCCGAACATTTGAGATAGTCCCTTTGAGTTTTCTTTGAAGAACCTTCTACAAATTTAAGTAACTTGTTTCAAGACTCGAGCAAGTGAGTATGAGGATGAGGAGAATGTATTCATGAGTCTACTTTTTAATCATGAGACCTTTCATATCATGAACCATAACTCTTGAATTCATAATTCACATTCAAGAGAGAGTTAATAGTAGAGTTCAGGCAAAGCTTTGAGTTCAATTGTGAATCCTTGGAGATCAACTATCGATTTGAACTAGGTTCTGAAAAAGTAAGTATGAGAATGAGAAGAGTTGTATTCACAAGTTCCATTTTATTATGTAGACCCTCGAGTCGAGTCTTTCATGCCCATAACTTCCGCATGAACTCCATCAATTTAGTATCTTTGAAAGGAGTAGTATCTTCAAGTCCTAAGTCTTGAGTATCGAGTTCGTAACCCTTTTGAGATTATAATCCTAATCATGGGACTATTACCTATTACCCATGAAGTCCATAAGTTGAGTTGTTCATCCCCATAATTCTGCATGAACATTATAAGTCGAACAATCTTGAAAAGAGAAGTATCTTTGAGTCCTTGAGTTGAGTAGTTCATGCTCATAAATTCCGCATGAACCCTCTGAGTTGAGCATTCTTGAAGTGAGTAGTATTATTGAAGTTCTTGAGTTCCAAGTATTTGAGTCTATCTATGGTTATTGTAAACCTTGCATTGAGTCGTTCAAGTCCATAATTCGACGTGAACCATATTTTTAGAAGTCTTTTACAAATGTTTAAACTTGTTTTAAGACTTAAACTTTGAAGTTGAGTAAAGAGTAAGAGTAAAGTTCATTTTCTTTAAAATGATATATGGGAACTAAGTATTCCCAAGAGTAAATATTTTCACATTTAAGATGAGAGGAAACTGAGATTTCCAAAAGAGTTTTGAGCAAGAAAGGGAACATCGATCCAAGAGAGCTTTTAAGCTAAGTTTTGAGTAATTATCAAACAAAAGAAAGAAGTTGTCTTAAAAACATATGAGCTAAGTGTATTTTTGGGAGTAGTATTGAGCACCGATATGGGGATGCGAGTTCATATTAACTCAAGTCTCCCTAAACCATGTAGCCATCATGGGTATTAATGGGTCATACTTTTTAGATGATCACATAAGTTAAGCTAGTGGATCCACTAAGTTAAGTGTTCTATATGACGACAAAGTATAAGACAGTTCTGGCAGCGTGGGCAAGACGCTGTATCACCACTTAGGCTCATAGTGGTGGTTGTCAGTTAGAGAATCTCCCACATAAACTATATTACTTTATTATATAAGTAAAGTTGAGTTTGTTATTGCATTTTCTTTAACGAACTAAGTTGTTTTTACTGTTTTATAAAGCTTTTCATATATTGCATGTGTATTGTTGCTTTATATTGAGTTGAGTACCCAAAGTCGAATATCATATCTTTGAGTTGAGTATCTAATATCTGAGTTTGGTATCTTATCCTTGAGTACTTCTGAGTTGAGTAAGTTTGAGTAGTTTTGAATATCCTTGAGTATTCCTTGAGTTGAGTAAGTTTGAGAAGAGGTAAGTATGTTTCCTTTAATCAAGTTTCAAGCTTATGTTTATGCTTTAGAATTCCTTTTACATGCTCGTACATTCCACGTACTGAACCATTTGGCCTGCATCTTTTCATGATGCAGACACAGGTATTCAGGGTCATCAACAGGAGCTTCGTTGATACATCCGGAAGTTCGAGTTAGCTATGGTGAGCCTCTCTTTTTCTGGAGGATTTCATTTACTTTTCAGTTTAGTCAGGATGTTGTGGGTCTTGTCCCGACTTCCATCTTTGTCATTTAGAGGCTTCATAGATAGTCAGTATAATTGAGAAGTCTGTATTATTTATTTTATTAAATGTTTTAAATACTTAAGTTGCCTATTTTATGGCGAGTTGAATAATTTATTTTATTCAAAGTTTTCTTATGAGTTAAAGCTTTCTATTTAAGTTTCATGAATTTTATTCAGTTTTAAGTTTTCGCATGCTTAAGTTAGTCTTCCGCTTGTAGTCAGCTAGGATGAGGGTTCGCTTGGGGACCAGCAATGGTCTTCGAGTGCCGACCACGTCCAGGGTGTAGGCTCAGGTCGTGACAGTTAGTATAAAGTGTTGTTGGGCGATCCACCCCATAAGTGGTTCGTATATTTGTTTGTCCATTTCAGGTTCCTATTTTGAACTATATATGAATATTATTGAGCCATCCCTCTCGTTACAGTTGGAATATTATCGAGCCATCCAACTCGTTACAGCTGGAATATTATCGAGCTATCCATCTCGTTACAGTTGGACTATTATCGAGCCATCCACCTCGTTACAATTGGAATATTATTGAGCCATCCACCTCATTACGGTTGAAATATTATCGAGCCGTCCACCTCGTTACAGTTGGAATATTATCGAGACATCCACCTCGTTACAGTTGGAATACTATCGAGTCATCCACCTCGTTACTGTTGGAATATTATTGAGCCTCCACCTCGTTACAGTTGGAATATTATCGAGTCTCCACCTCGTTATAGTTAGACATTCATCGAGATATCCACCTCGTTACAATTGGATCATTATCAACCCATCTGGCTCATTGTAGAGATCATCGGAGTTTGCCATGCTCAAAACAAGTAATGACATCTCCATATCCTCAGCAAATAATGAGTTGTAATGGACATACGGTGTTCAAAAATGGTATCCATTATCTTTTACTCTCAATACTACCTTATTTTCTCATCTAGTTGAAAAGATGTTTATGCCTATTCTTTAAGATATACTCATTTGTTATATGAATGATCTTTCTTTATTTTTTGACTCAAGCCGCTAGCTAAAGCGGTACTATGTCTACTGATTATTTACTTTTAGTGTGCAGACATACACTGAACATGCCTATATGATATCTTTCAAAGCAATAGTGAGTTTAAAACACCAAGATGAGGGTGTATCCACAGAAACATGCAAGAAGATAACTGAAAAGCATCATAAGAGATGCTACCACTTTTTCAATTACAGTTTCTACTAACAAGTTTATTTCAGTCTCTGTCGAGAGCATCCAAAAGGATGAATTCTCAAATCAAACCACAGGTGCGGACGACATCAACAAGGATGCAACACAATGTGGAACTTTTTCTTAGCAGTGAACTGGACATAGTCCGAAGTAGAGTATCAAACTCTTAGGACGTGAGCTGAGGAGCGACTTCCACCACAATCAAACCACACCCCTATCAGAAGGCATGTGGGTTTTTCTTTGGGTTTATCAGCTTCAGTTTTGCATCCGAAAAATTTTGATTTTCACCGGGAGCAACTTTCTAATCTGAGTGGCAATACACCAAGAGCTTTGGAAATTATGTTGTGTAAGTTCTTACTTATGGATGTGTAGAGTTCCACATTCATGGCTAAGAGGTTGCAAACCTCTTTTTCATACTCGAAATACTTGTCACTCATCCAAAACCAAAGGTTATCTTGCATACTAGATTTTCTTTTCAATCAATCGAGTCGAACTACAAACAGCCTGATTCCTAAGGTATAAGGATCTGTAGGCCGGATCGATGTTGAAAACTTGGCTGGATTCCAACACTCTCTCTTAAATCTTATTCTCGAGCATTCCAGTCCCTTCATAATTCAGTGTCGGGATAACTTTTGAATTCTTTAAGAGTCATGCATTAAATCAAGCGTATCGAACTACAAGTGGCCTGAATTCTCATAGAGCCTGAGATATGTAGGAAACCCATTTCCGGGGTTTGGCCATAATTCCTAAAGTCTGTACCAAAATTCCTTTCCTAAAGATGAAGGTGTGGTCGGTCAAAATTGGATTCGTCAATTTCATTTGCCTCGAATTTCTTTCATCAATCCAAGTCAAACGAGGAACAGTTGTTGACACCCAATTTTGACCTTTCACGATATGGGTTTCTTTAATTTCAAACGATTTGGAATAATTAATTTTATAAAAATTCAAATATTTTTCTAATTATTTTAAAGTAATTTTAGTCATTTTATAATTTTTAAATAATAAATATGTTTAATATAATTTTGTATATAATTAGTATATTTTAAGAATATTCGAAGAATTGTCTCAAAAGATTTTGTTTTACTTAAATATTTTATTAAATTAGTTCATTTTAAGTTATTATTATAATTTTGAATAAATTAGTTAACCATTTTATTTCACTATGATTAAGAAGCTCATAAATTAATTACATTAATTCACCTTATTTGAATTCTAGCTGAATCTTCTAAAATTAATTCTTTTGGTTACCTCTTTAATCTGTTTGGCTAAATTGTTGATTAATTTTTATTACAATTTTAGCCAGATCTAACATTCTCTTCCACACAATTTAAGATCAAATTTGGGCCTTTTCTCAAACACCAAAGCCCATGCCCATTCCTAAATGCCTAAAACTACATCAGCAACCCACTTTCATATCATAATCTCACAACATTATACTCAAACTCATCCCAATACAATCAGCAAACCCATACATACAACGATACCAACAACATACACCACCCGACCCAGTTACACATTATTCTTCTTCTTCTTTCACGCGAGCAGCAGCCAGGCGAAACCCAGAAACTGACGATCCAAATTGCAGTCCAGCAGCATTCGGCCCAAGAGCAGCCCAGTAGCGCAATGAAGCTTCGAGAATCTCCAGGTGTCATAATCGCCTTGCCTCATCGTCCTTTTTAAGAAATCAAACGCCTCAAATCATTGTTTCGTTGAGGAATTGTACGATTTTCCTATAGAAATTCAAGCTGGCATATTCCTTATCTCTGTGAAAGTTTTGAATTTTGAATTTCGAATTCATTCGAGATCCCTCCCATTTTCCCCCTTAAATCAGCCCTAATCTCCTTCTATATAAACTTCTTCTCCCATCGTTCTTAGGGTTGGGGAAGAATAGATAACGGAAGAGGAGATAGACAAGAAACACAACTTGTATCAGAAAGAAGCTACAAATTTCAGTGATTTGTTAAGGAGATAGGCTTAGTATATATTTTCTCTTTTGTTCGTGGGTTGCTGGGGTTGGCAGAAGCTCGTTGGAGTTTTTTGTGGTCGTGGAAGTTCATCTTTGTTCGTCTCGTCTCCGTTCGCTGCTCCTCAAAAGGTATACGACTTTCAACTCTTTCATTCATTTATTCTTGGTAGAGGTTTAGATTTGAGTTATTCTGTGTGGGCGTGATTCGAATGTTTGTGTATAAGTGATGGATGTTGGTTCTCTTATTGGCTGCTCATTGTGTGTTTGAATCGACTTAGCATAATCTGTGTTAAGATTTTTGTTCTTTTTTATTGTTACTGAATGAAATGGCTTGAAAGCTGACATGTTGAGGCTTGAATATTCAGTTCTGTGTTAGCCCTTCTTGTTATAATGAGATTACTAGCTGCAAGCTTTTGTTTACAAGTGTTAGCTTGATGAAATGATCCTTCATTTATGTGTTTTCACTCGGTTTATTACTATTCATGTTGTTTTCCCGTAACTTAGGAGCTTTCAAGAATTAATTTATGTATCTAGGTGTATGTTCTATTATCTGTTACTTTTTTTTTTAACTCTCAAAAGCCTTGTCTTCTCTTTTCTTAGATGATTTGTTGTGAATAGTTTTCTAATCATTTATATACTCTAATTTCCTCTTCATCGGTCGCCTCTTGAGTCTATTACATGTTCTTGTCAGTAGACTTGGGGTTACTGGAATTTGGGTTTAGCTTGGGATAGTTGTGCAGGTTATTATTTTAAGTTCAGTTTGAGGTTATAATCTTGTTGCTCCTGCATTACTTTGTTACTTATGGTTTGGCCTTAGCTTGCGGTTGGAGTCACAGTTTACATTGTTATTCTTTTAGGCCTTAGATGTTCGTTTTCTTATTTCTTATTACTATTGAGTGCTAGTTGTTTGCGAGTTGATATAGAGCAGTTCATTGCATTTTTATTTTGAGTCATCTTCTCTTGTGATCTGATGGTGGTTTGGGTCTCATTTTGGATTTTGAAATACTCAAGTTGTTGTTACTTCAATTGAGTTTTATCTTATTTGTATTCGATTCATATGCTAATTTTGTTTCTTTCTTATGTTGTATGAACCTCTATCGAGTCTGTGGTAGACTCCCATTCTGTTGCATCTTCGAGACGAGCCATAGAGGCTCAAATTCCACCTTTATCGAGTCAGCCAGCCTTGAAAGATCGAAGAACAGGGTCTTTACATTGACGTACAGGTGTTCGGAGCGCATCAAAGTGCTGGTTATGCACAATATACCACGGTATACATCAGGCGTATACATTGTATATTGCATTGAAAATGGGCTAAAAGAGCCCTAAATTTTCAGCTTTGTATTTTGTTATTATTGGGTCTAAGCCCTTTTATTTGGAAAGTTACTATCCTGTTAGATGTTAGATTTTAGGACAGGTGAAATTGGGCTTAAAGCCCAAAATGAAATTAGGCTCAAGTACTGCTCAGGCGGACAGAAAATCAGACTTGGACCCAAAACACTCTCTCTCTCTCTCTCTCTCTCTCTCTCTCTCTTTGTTTTATTTGTTTCGTATTTATTTAATTGTTATTTGCTAGTCAATTTTAAGGTTTTCCTAATTCGATTTCCCCAAAAGAGTCATTTCGAGAATTTCTAAAGACTAAATAATTATACTTATTTTATTTCTTGAATTACTTTGAAATTAATCATTTACTAATATCCAATATTACTCCTTCCCCCTAAAAAATGATTTTAGTCTTAAAGTTTGTATATTTTCTAAACTAGTCAATCATGCTTATATTTTTAAGTTATTTAGCCAAATAGTTAATTGCCGGATAACCGCATGTTTGCGGGCGTTTCGGGTGCTTTCAAACCCTTTCCGAAATGCTAATATGAATCCCGAACCCTCCGTAATATTTTCATTAGATTTTCTATTCTTTTTAATCTTTTGAAAAATTAGTTTTCTTAATTTTACTTTAAAAATTAAGTGGCTCCTCTTAAAAACCCGTCGTTTTCTATTTTTAAATAAAACATTATTTTGTGCAAATCTTATTATTCAAATCTTCGCTTAAATAAGCAATACTATTTACTATAATATATATTTTCTGAATTGGTAATCACGTGCAACGTGCGTGTTGAAAAACTAGTAATATATATATATATTGGCGTAGAAGTCATGCTACGTGTCACTAGCGACGGAAGCAACAACGAAAACAATTGAGGCAGCGCACAGTTCAAGCGAAATTCTAATTCCTTTTGGTTTTGAGTTCCTAATTTGTTTTGGACTCAATTATTTTATTTAGGGTTTCCTACATCTATAAATAGTCCATACGAATAATTATTAAGGAAAGGGGATACAATGTAGAAAATAACTTTTGATATAAGATTTTATCTTTTCTTTCTCTTTTATTTATTTTACATATTTTATTTGAATGATTCGTTGTAATTTCTCTATGTCTATGTGGTTAACTTCTCGTTCTTGGATTATATTTACTTACAAAGTGATTGTTTAGTGATTTTGATTCGGCATAATTGTTTATCATATTGGTTGTTCTTATATTCTTGTAATTACTATTTCAATGATTGGCCACCATTAGAATAAATTTATTGTCTTCTTTTGAACTCGAGAGAGGAATAGAGGGATTGAACGTGGAATATAAGGAGCATAATATTTTCTTGCATATCACTTAAATTGATTTGTGTCTAGGATAGGGATATACCTAGGTGCCTTGCTTGGCTCAAATATGGGAAGACACCGTAATGCTCCATAGTTGGTTCAGTCTATCCCCGCTCAACGATGTAGTTAGGCTGTCAATTGTGGTAGACGGTTAGAGGTCGGGAGATCATGTTATCAACCCCGTGAATCAATAACTAGATAATCAAATAAATTGATGAAATTGATGCTAAATATGATTTTTAGTTAATTTATAATCCTAGATCGATTCATTCATTGATAATGTAAACATTTATCTTTTCTTAGTTAATTGATTTTTAGTTTTTTTTTTAGTTTAGTTAATATATATTCATCTTTTGAAATCTTCCCTTGAATAAATAATTAGAATTAGTATAATTTAGTAAATAGTTAATTAACAAGTCCTTTGGGTTCGATAATTCGGCTCTTTTAGGACCACTATATTACTTGCGCAACCACGTACACTTGCTTGTGCAATTGGAAGCAACACTTTGCCTCTCTCATCTCAAGGGGGAAGATCATATCAAGAAAAACAACCTTAAATTTCTCTCAATCAAGAGGACCCACATCTACCGCCCTCTTTTTCTTCCATTGGTTGAACCAAACTTGACCAATAACTTTGAGTTGGTAAGCGGCCAATTTCGACTTTTCTACCGAAGTGATACCCATAATTCCCACTATTTTATAAATCTCATCAAAGAACTCTTGGGGATCTTCCTCAACCCTAGACTCATGCAATTTCGGAGGATTCATCCTAATAAAGTCTCTCACTCTTTTGCTGTTGTACCCACATTTGGGTTCACGGGAGCCACAACCTTTCTATTTTCTTGAGCTCTCACAACTTGAAACAATGCGTGAAATGAGGCTCAAAACTTATCATTAGTCTCTTGCTCGGCCAAAGGGTCAACTGGCACTTGGGGAACCTCTTGTCTCACATTTTCACGAACATTCCTTCGTGGAGGCATATTTTGAAAAGCATCGGATAAGGATTAAGAGACAAACATATAAAGTTATTCTCTATCACACGACTTTAGAATGACGAAAAAAGTGGAACTTCCTAAATATCTTACAACTTCTTATTCATAAATGTGGCACGCTTCATACTCATAAACAAGACTCTACTCGATGTGGCTTATGAGTCATCCTAGGACCTTTCTAAACCTTGTGCTTTGAATACCAAGTTTGTCATGATCCAAAGTACAACCTAGACGTGATATGGCGTATAGGACCCCTTGAGACCCTACACAAGCCACTTAGTATACATCATACAAGATAATAGAATTGAAAGAGTTCAAAAGACAGTTTTAAATCATAAAGAGTTTGAAAAAAGTAGTGGAAGTCTAACATAAGTGTCAAGCCATCTATTAAATCAAAAGAGTGATTGGGACGTAACCCATACATCACATACAACATCCGAAATGAAAATACATATATCAATAAGAAACTCGGTCCTCGGGAACATGAGGACTCACCAATCGTCAAAAGCTACAAGGTATCAACTAGCCACGAGTGTGCGGAATAAGAGAGTCAGACCTTACATTAGTGAAACAACGTAGGCAAGAGTACGCGCTAGTACATGGAATGTACTAAGTATGATAACAATGCATAAGAGTTATGAAATCATGCTAAAAGGACTTTACATGACATGCAATGACCAAGCTAAATCATAAAATAACACGTTAGAAGACATAAGTCGAAATCATGGTCAATACAAGCTAAACATCTTTAAAACACATTTGACATACTTCTAGAAGTAACCTTGGTTCATTATTGTGGGAAGTTTGCCTTTAACTGACATATAGACCATGTGAGCTATAACATGGAATTTGATGTCTATCCCACACCAAAAAGAGATGTCCTTACTTGCCAAGATAAAAACCATAAACTTATAGCTTAAGTGAATCCACTAGCTAATGTCTTTCTAAAACAAACCTATGGTGGCACATAGTTATGGGACATAGGTAATCGCCACTTGTCCACTTGGTTCTAAGCATAAATCCCACAGAATAGTCATTAATTGTAACTTGTCTTATCATTTTGGGACATGAGTAATCGCCGCTTGTCTTATCATCCATGGAAGGGCACATCAAGTAGCCAATTCAAGCTAGAATTCATTAGAATAGCTCCTTAATCTTGATTCATCTTAGGTCAGAAAACCTTTCAACCTTATGAATCCTTTACGTGAAAAAATCATTTCACAATCATGTTTGAGTAATACGTGAGAAATTCTTTCACAACAACAACATTGATGATTTACTCTCAAAGCAACCTTAAATCATTTTCATCAATTTCATAAAGAAACATTCATATCTTAATAAATTCATATTTCATAGTTCAAAACCCACATCATATCATCATATCATCATAGTCTAGAAATCATGGGCGATGCATGGGTTAATGGGGATTCAACTTAAAAGCATGCAATTACTTCCATTCATGCATAAAATGACATAAAACCATCAGTTAGATCATAAGGAACCCATGCGATTGAATAAAACCCCAATTTCAATTGGAGATTCTATTTTGTAAAATTAGAGAATATAGAAACCCTACGGAGGAAAGAATTCCATAGGTGAATACTAGCATACGTTGATGTCAAAATCCCAAAATCAATGGAGAATTGGAGACTTGATCTTGAAACCCTAGACTTCTTCTTCTTCTTCAAGCTTTAGAGAGATAAATATTTGGGGAAGAACTTTGATCAAATTTGAAAATTTAGGAGAATGAGTTCAATCGGGTAATTTGAGGGTTAAATAGGGACTAGGGTAGAGGGTAAAACGACATAATATTGGGTTAGAATAATTAGGAAAAGACAAAAGCCCTTGAAATAAAACTATCGTACCTGCACCAACGGTTGGACCTATGGTCCGTAGGTCCTACTATGGACCGTCCTGGTCAACCATATGTAGGGTTTCAGGGACTTAAATTTCGAACCTCAATGATGGGACCCATGTACGATCTATAGATACACTTATGAACCATACATACCAACCGTAGGTCCCAACTTTGACCATCAATACTTCACAAAGTTTGGGACTCACCTACGAGACTTATCGACAACTCATACACTGAACGACGGACCATCCTAATGAATCATAAAAAGGGTACTGGAACTTGACATTTGAAAATCATTTAACCTTACCACCTACGGTTCCCACCTACAACTCGTAAGAGGACCTAGGGTATGTTGGTGGGGTCTTCGGTATAGACACCAACTAGGAAAATTTGAATTTTTTTCCTCTTTTCAATTCCTAGGTGTTACACTTCCGAGATATGTTAGGGTTTTGTACATCTGCTCAAGATGTAAGATTTTGGTCGCTATTAGTATTTTTTGTATTCACTCCAATGTAATATTTCAGGATTAACTTAGTTTCTAAGGCTTTCGATGTAACATTCTAGAAAAGACTAGGCATTATGATGTAAGAGTTTGTTAGATTTTGATAAGGCTTTTGGACATAAGATTCGGGAAGGACTGATCATTTCGATGTAAGATTTCAAGGTATGCTAGGTTTCGATAAGACTCTCTGATGTTAGATTTCTTAAAGGACATGGTCTTCTAATGTATGATTCTAGGAGATGCTAGGTTACATGGTAATAGCCCGATGTCAAATTCTGAGAATGCATTGTGTTCATTACTAAGTTATGCCTTGTAGTGTAGCTATTGTGAACATTACTTATTTTATCTTATATATCTACTACTATGAACAACATTCATGTTCTTAATGGTACAAACTTTTTTAAAAAAGCACTGTAACACCTGGAAAATGCACAACTCAGTTGGAAGTTGGAAAGTGCATCTACTGAAGTCTGTAGCTTTTTGGTGATTAAGAACTCATGTTACAAGTTGTAGGAAGTTTTACGGCTCGTATTCCATTGAAGAATTCACCAAGGGTTTCTATCAAGGTATGTGAGAACTTCGTCAATGGGTCCTTTTTCACCCTTTGAGTCCAAAAGATATCTCAATTTCTCAAAATCTAGGGTTTCATGATTTCTTATGGTTCTAATAAAATTTCAATTTTTCCTCCATGAATGATCTGATATGCATTAATTGATTATAATTCAATGATATTTTCATGAACCCATAATATGCAAGTATAATATGCAAGTATTTTCATGATAACAATTATGTTATTTTCACATGCAAGCTTTATGAATTCAATTTTTATGAATTATGGATGTTTTCAGATAAAGTATTATCCCATTTATATGAATACAATGATTTAAATGCTTTCATATAAAGTGTCTCTCATATTATATATGTTATCGTGATTTTAAGGATCTACTCAAATTATCAGATT
Organism: Solanum gracilifrons; assembly: GCA_029582605.1. NCBI lineage: Eukaryota > Viridiplantae > Streptophyta > Magnoliopsida > Solanales > Solanaceae > Solanum > Solanum gracilifrons. Next base: position 22,143 of record JAJOOH010004472.1, read on the forward strand.
TATCATGAATGATTCAGTATTTCTAGATTCTTATTGTCTCTATAATTATGCATGTTTTCCATTGGGAGTTACTGAGCACCGAGTGGACTTTTGGGATGGAAGATTTCGTTTAGCGTTCATGGACCTTTAGTAACAATCTCTAAGCCCCAGAACTGCTCGCCCCCGTAGGACTTATTTTATACAAACTTTAGCTAGTGGATCCACCATAGCTTAGAGTCATGATCCTTACCTTGGCAAGTAGGACACTGCTTTTTTGGTGTAGGAGTAAAAAACTATACTTCAAGTTGTAGCTCACACGATTTATGTCGAATAATGGTATCTCCCACTTATGTTATGATTTTCAGAAGTTTGTATGACATTGTACTACATTTATAGAATCAAACATCAGTTTTCATGTTATGTTCACTTGGCCATTGCATTATCATATTTTATAGTCTTTTCATGTTATTATGTCATGTTTATGAATTTTACCTATATCTAGTACATTTCAAGTAATGTCCGCATACTTATCTACCTATATTGTTTTATAATATATGTTTTGATGCACCTCCTTCGGGTTGTGGTTAGTATGCGATCCTCTAAGCTTATACAATGTTGGTGAGCTCTCATGGTTCGGGGACATACCTTTTTCGGACTTCATTTCATACTTTACTTCAATTTTCATAATGTTCGAGTAAGATAAATACTTTTCCAAGCAACTCACTTATGTAGAGGATTATTCAGATATTAGTATTTCCACTTATGAGTCGTTGTATTCAGATTTCTCTTTTATGTTATGATAGTTGTTTGAGACTTTATTTTGCTTTCATAATTATTTCAGTTATGTATGCTCTCTTAGTGGCATACTATGCCATGTGGTTAGCTTGGGGTCACTCGTGGTTCTAGGCATCATGTCACGTCTAGGGGATATTCTTTGTTATACCTCAGAAACTAGTAAGTTAGACTAGAGAGTTCTCGAGCTTTTCTTAAGAGTTTTAGAATTTGATGTGAGGGATAGAATTGTAAAATGACTTCCAAAACTTAGAATGAGGGTTTTAGGGTAAGGGCGTCAAGGTATGACCCCCCAAGGACCACCCAAGGGGTCCTTGAGGAGGACCCCAAAACAGCCCCAAAAAAAGTTGTCAAAAAAACAGCCTCTCACGAAGGCATCTACAACAAGTAGATGGACCCACACCCCATGGGTTGGGGTCGTGGGTCAAGGCCAAGTATTCCCTGCAATGTTGAGCTGTGAACCTCCACCTACGGAGGTGCAGCACGGTCAGTAGACCCACCCACGGTCCTTGGGTGGGAGTCTCGTAGGTGGGAGCAGAGTTTTGGTTTTTAGTTTTAAGTTAGGGGCTTGGGGGTTAATTAGTAATTAGTTAGGGGTTAATTGGGGACAATTAATTATTTATTAGGCCCCCTATATAAGCCCAATGTACCCCTAAACTAAGTAAATTAAATCATTCCCTCAACTCACCAAAAAGAAACCCAAAATCCTCTCTCTAGAAAAAAGAAGAACAACAACAACAACAAGAGGAAGAAGGTGAAGTCTAGGGTTGAAGGGGCAGCCTTTGCTACTCAAATTCGAGGAGAATCTTCACCTAAGGTATGTTATCTTCTTCATCTATGGGTTCTTCCATCCATAGAGCCCCTTAGATTTCCCCCAAATTTGTGAAGAAGAACCCCAATCTAAGCTAGGGTTTCTTTCAATGTGTGGGTTTAGTTGGGTATGATTCCAATTGGTTGAATAATACTTGTTTATGATTAATTTAGTATTGATTCATGATATTATGATGAATTTATGTGATTTCCATGGTTAACCATAGTTTAATTGATGAATTTGATAATTTGTGGGTTTATGCCATGAAAGGTGAAAGTGAAGAATTAGAGTTGATCTTCTAAAATTGATAATGTCTATATTAGTTGTTCAAGATTAAAAGCAAGTAGACATGAGTTGAATTAGATTGTAGTGTACAATAAGTATCTTGACTTGTAAAGCTTGAAGTTGAACCTTTATGATGAATTATGACTAGAATCACTTAGTAATGAAGCATGTGATTAGAATGCCTTGAAATCTAGGTATGCATGATGATTGTGAGAAGTAAAGCTTTGAGAATAAGGCTTGTGGTCATGAATTTTGAATCACTAGGGCTTTGAGAGTAAAGTTAATGTGATGAATAGAAGTCTATTAGGTAGAATTGTGGTGAAAGACCTATACTCACCTAACATACCTTATAAATGCTTGTTTGCATAAAGTGATAGAATCACTTGAACATGAATTGATTGTCAAGGACATCTTTCCATGAGACATGAGTGTTAAGCAAGACTTAATAGTAAATCTTGGGGTGTATGCTCGACCTCAAATGGATATTGACAATGAGATGGAGTGTAACACAAGATAGGGTTAGGGCTCCAAGTAGAAATGAAAACCACACCTAGTTGATGTGAGGACTATCCAAGTTCAAGGGGGAACCTTACGTAGTAGAGTGTGGGCTTTCCCAAAGTTAGGTCTCATGAGATAGAACCGATCACATAGTTGAGTTAAGGTTTCTAGTAGCAATCTCCATATCCAATGAACTAAGACATGCTTGAAGAAGTATCTCATAGTGTTCGAAAGCATAAATGAACTAAGACTTACTTAAAGAAGTATCTCATAGTGTTCAAGAGTATAAATGGACTTAGACATGCTTAAGGTAGTATCTCATAGGGTCCATGTTAATAACGAACTTAGACATGCTTAAAGAAGTGTCTTATAGGGTTAAACCTAATAATGAACTAAGACGTGCTTAGTGAAGTACCTCATAGTGTTCTAAAGTTAAAGAGAGGAACTACGTTCCAAACCATAAAGTATTAGTATGAGGACCTAAAAGTGGTACTTAGCATGAATAGTATTATGGGATGCTATTCATGCATTGCACAAGTATAACTTAAGGTTATTCAAGAAAGTGTTCTCTTGAGTGATGTATCTTGAGATAGAATTGTGCTATAGTTGCCTTCCTTGTTAGTACTGACTAAAGGTGAGAGATTCCCTTGGTTATGAGAGTTAAGCTAAAGGATGAGATCCTAAGGTGATTAGTTTGATGGACTAAGGTGGTACTTTGTGTGAGTAGGATTATGGGGTCTTACTCATACGTTGCACAAATATGACTTGAAGCTACTTATGAGAGTCTAAAGCTGGACTAGTAATATTGACTATGTTTAAGATGACCAAAAATTATACTTAGGTTGGATGGTATTATGGGATGTCATTCATGCATTGCATAAGTATGCTTTGAGGTTACTTGAGAGTGGTCTTATTATGATGTGAATGATTAAGAGTTGAGTAATGCTTATATGATTCTTATGTTGGAGACTTTCCTTGTTATTATGATATTGTCTCTTATGCTTATAGACTATAGTTTATGTTTCATGAAGTATTTCGTATGATTTTGGATTATGTCTTATATTGACTAACCCTTATGTTATGATCTTATGATTATGCTTGCTAACATATTTATTACATTTTGTACTAACGCATACTTTGCCAATATTCTAATCAAATGTAGGGTTTCGGAGATTGAGTTCCATTCTTGAAGCTAGGTTTTGAAGGAGCAAAAGAGTTAAAGATTTGGTGAGTCCTCATAGCTTCGAGGACAAACCTACTATTCCCTTTATGTCTTTAATTTTCTTGTTTTAAGACTATTGTATGGGTTGTGTCCCAAGAATTTTATTCAGAATTGTATTAGATGGTTTGAGACAAAGTTTAGAAAAGACTTTCGCTTGCATTTATAAAAGACTTCAATTGTATGGTTAAAGTTTTTAAAATTTCCGTACTTTTCTATTATCTTATGTTATGATATGCTAAGGGATTGTATGAGACCATTCGGGGTCAAGTACGCCATGTTACATCTAGGGAGTACCCCTGGGTCGTAACAATCTTGGATCGTGACAAACAAATTATGACTGTACTTGCTTGCATAGATCTTGACTATGCACTAAAATTTGATCATCCTGCTAACTTAAATGAAACTAGCACGAATAAACAAAACTCCGCATACAAAAATGGGAGCTATCAAATTGCATGAGCTTCATAATGCAACACTCAATTCTTGAATCTTTAAGGGGCGGTATATTACTGTAACACCCCACAAATATTTTATGCCCAAAGATCTGAACTATTCGTCATAAGCATATCAACAAGGACAGGGTGATGTTCTGCTTGTTTGTGTATTAAGATCCATTACCAAGTGGAAGTGTATCAGATGTTGTTTAGGGTCATAAGTGACCTCTAGAATTAAGTCGAGTTCAAAGGCTTCCTACCGATTAGGTTATTTCATAAGCTTATTCAAGGGTCCACTTCAAACGACCATACCTCTTATAGTATGAAGTCCTAGGTGATCCACGACCTATCAAATTGAAGGTTTATAAGTTCTTTCCAGCGCCACTGATCATTTGTAAATCCTAGTCCAGAGTAAAGAGTTATGAGTGATTTATTGAATATGTTCAAGTCTGTCAATGAGTAATGGCCCGTCAGAGAAGGGTGTCATAGTTAACCATTAGGCTAGAAATTGGCTACTAAATGATGGTTCCGGTGATTGCCCATTACTCTGATGACCGTACAACAGAAAATTTTGACAATTTTTTATACGCTAAAATTACACTTTCGATAAAGAAGTACAACGTGGTCATTTTCAATTATAGAACCCAACAAGGTTGGGATCGAATCGCACAGGGTATAAGGCGAGAATTAAGTCGTATGCAATTATTTTTCTTATTTCCAAGGAAATGGAAAGTTTGGGGGAATTGAATATATTTTTACGTCAGATTATAATTCTTAACTTCAATAATATCGATTTGAAATGAGAAATTAATTTAGAGGACTAACTAGGCTTTTGTTCACCAAGATTGGATGACTCAATTTTGGTAAACAAGGAATTCAACCTTGTAGTACCTGCAGTTTGTAAAATCTCATGATACACTTAATCATTTCTGAACTAATTTAAATGTGCTTCACTTTTATTTTCCCAAACTAAAAGTGTAATTATTAAGCAAATGATAACTACTCTGAGTTGGTTAATCTTGCTACAACATCAACCATTAGACGAGTTCTAATAGTCTTAAATACTTGTTATCAACTCTTTTCCTAGGTTTTACACTTTTTACTCAAACAAGTTCAACCTGGGATAGATTCTAATGTTTGCAACCATTAGAAATCGATAAAAGTGAAAGAACTAACAAGACACACATTCACACTATCTATTTTCTTTCATAAATAATCCCCATTTAGGTCAAATCATTATGGATCCCACAACTCTTAGTTGTGGGGTTTAGCAACTCATATCGATCGAAATGAAACAAGCATTTGCATTCATTAAATAAGAATTAACTTACAAATAAAAGACAATCAAACAAGATTTTGATTTCAAAAGTCAAGTCAATATTTGAATAAACTTTATTCGTAGCATACAATGTCAATGCCTTCTTCGCTAAAAATAATGATAGTAAAAAAACTCCTAGAAAATACTATTTATAGCCCCAAGAAATTTAAAATTTAAAACATGAAAGCTGACCCAACGACATTCATGTGACGCTTTTTCTGACGGTCCGTCATTCTTGTCGTCGTCCCTAAACTTTAGCTGAGTTAGACAACCCCTAGCAATGGTTTGCCTGACGGCCCATCGCAAGTATGACGATCTGTTAAGAAGCACTGATAGTAGTCAAAGTTTTGAATATTTTAGCTCATAATCTCTTAATCGCTAGCTACTAAAATCCTTCTAAGATTTGCAAGTTTTCACCCTACACATCCAAGCAACAAAGAATTTCATCACAAGTATAGGTAGTACAACAACCTCCATCAGAAAACAAGCAACCAAGATTTTTCCTTCATATAACCATCATCGACAGTTATATAGCCAGAAATTTCATGAAGGATGTACAGAAATTGCACAACAAAATCTCTTTTTAAAAAGTGAAAAAAATGCTCCTAGTGAGATTCAAACACACGAGGACTGACTAATCCGAGGCGTCTGAAACAACTGGGCTACAACAACCTATTATACCAAGGGTGTCGAAAATATGTTAGATAATCACTTACTGTATCATTTTACTTGTATATACAATATTTTTTTGGGTGAATGGTGTCCAATTGGACACCCTGACAACTATGTAACTTCGTCCCTATCCTCAGCACCAAATTCATGTCTCACCATATCTGTAAATACCCAATCTAAATCTTCAAGAAGCTAACAATCACAAAGGCCATGTATTTTTTACTTGTAAGACTTAAAACTTGAATTTACCCTCTTTCAATTGTGACAACCATAAAATCTTAGTAAATTTACATAAGGTAGTTAATGATCACATCAATTTTCGTTAATCAGATGGAGAAAGATGAGAGAAGACGTGGTTATAAGTGTCTGTTTCTAGTATTTATTAAGAGTCCTTTTCTAATTTTTCCCATATATTGGAGGCTACATTAATTATCGTAATATCTTTTATCATATATTGGTCTAAGGGTCGACCTACGGCCGGACCCACGGATCGTAGGTAAGACCACGAGCCGTGGATCGAGACTCTAACATCCAGCTCCCAGTCGCCGAATGACGGCCGACCAGAACAGACCATCGGTCATCCCACAGTATGTCGGTCTGGTCCGTCGGTGACCATCGACAACTTTTAAGTCAGGGGTCATTTGGTCTTTTCCCGATGCATTGGATCCCTAAACTACATAGTTTTGGTCAGTTTCAACCTAGTAACTTAATTAGACTTACCCTAGTCAATTCATTCTCCAAAATTCATCCAATTGGAACCAAAAGAGGAGAAAAGAGGCGACCTAAACCCTTCCAAGAACACAACAAGGTTTCTTCAGTTCCAGCCCCAAAATCGAAAGATTTCTTCGTGAAATTCGTCACCAAGTATGTGGGATTTCACTAGTGGGTTCCTTTTACCCATTAGGTCCCTAGAATTTAGCCAGATTCTTGATTCCCTCCATATTATTTAGACCTAGGGTTTCTTGAATGTTAGAAACTATTGTGAATTAGTTGTTGGAATATTCCTAATCAGATTTTCATGTTGTTGTAACATTGTTGCTTAGTTCCTTGCATGGAATTCATAACCCTAGTTGTGTAGATTCATTTAGTTCATGAATTACACTTGCTAGGATAGTGTATACAGTTATACATGCATCAGTTCCGATTGTTTCATTATCAGTACATTAATGTTGCATTATCAGTTAGCATGTCAGAACAGTGAGCTATCCATTATGCTTCAGTTATGTTGTATTGTACATTTATTTAGTTGGTTTTAGGCTTAACACCAAGTTGGACTAGGGTCAGTCACCCTCATAGTCCCAGAACTACGTGCCACAATAGGTTTGTAAGTCCCCTCTGTGGGCATCATATTTAGTGATCACGCCAGTCATGCCTCTTTACCCTTGGCAAGGTATATTGGGTCCTCTCGATGAGGCGTATGCATCGGACTCCACATTTAGCTCATGTGGTTTTATGTCGGTTATGAGTAGCTTCCACAGTCAAATTCTAGTGCATTGACTAAGTTCCCAGTATATTTCAGTTTTAGTATGTCATGTACTTTGTCATTACATTCAGTTCAGTTTATTTCAGTATATTTTAGTATTTCCATCATGTTCAAATTATATCATTGCTCAGTATGCTTTATTTCAGTTATGTATATATTGGTCATATTTATTCTATCATGCATGCTCAGTACCTTTCAAGTACTGACGCGTAGTATGCGCTACATCTTCTTGTGATGTAGGTTAAGGTCCTCAGCATTCAGATCACGCATAGATTGGTTCCCGATCTCCCGTTCAGCAGCTTCAGTGGTGAGTCCTCATTCTTCGAGGAAAATAGACATGTTTCCTATTTTAATTTTTACTAGAGTTAGCTGGGGACATGTCGCAACATCTCTAGTCAGTTAGAGGCTTATTTCAGACATAGTTAGATTCAGCTTTAGCATTTAAGTTTGACATTTCAGTTGTTGTAAAACTCTCAGTTTTATTTATTCTCACAGTTTTGGGTATTCCCCATCATTTCTGTTAATTATGATTTAGCTTCCATATTAGTTTATCTTTTCATAGATATGTTCAGTTTGCTTATGATATGCCAGCTCAGGGTTAGCTTGGGGTCTCTCGTGATCCTAGGTCCCGTGTCCACGTCCAGGGGGTAGCTTCGGGGCGTGACAAACTTGGTATCATAGCATTAGGTTTAAGTGTCCTAGGATGTCTAAAAGCCGCACTAAGTAGAGTCATTTTAATGGGTGTGAAGTGTACCACATCTAATGAGAGGGTGGCTACGCAGTGTTTTAGGAAAACCTCACTTCTTGATTTTCTTATCTTGTGTGGGTATGATCTACCTTCTAACTCGTCGTTATGGTACATCATGCCTACTTGTAGAGCTTACCAAAGGAATGCTAATGCTAGGAATGCTAACGCAACTCCTCCAATCCCAAATCAGGAAGTTTCGAATACAGAGTTTCGGAACGCTATCCAACTTTTGGCTCAGAGTGTGACTAATCAGAACAACCAGCAGGTTCCAATTCCTGCAAATGCTAATCATGGGTTGACTGCAGCCAGGGTCCCTGATTTTGTTAGAATGAATCCTCTAGATTTTTTAGGGTCACAAGTTGGAGAAGATCCCCAAAACTTCATAAATGAGGTCAAGAATATCTTTGAAGTGATGCAGGTAACTGGGAATGATAGGGTGGAGTTGTCATCTTACCAGCTTAAGGATATGGCTCACATTTGGTTTACTCAGTGGAAGGAAAACAAGGGTATAGATGCGGCTCCTATTACTTGGGAGTGTTTTAGTGAAACTTTTCTGGACAGGTTCTTCCCAAGAGAATTGAGGGAGGTAAGAGCTCAAGAATTCATGAATTTGAGGCAAGGTAACATGACAGTCCAAAAGTACGGACTCAAGTTCACCCAACACTCTAGGTATGCTCCTCACATGGTTGCCGATTCCAGGGCTCAAATGAATAAGTTTTTGTATGGAGTGTCAGACTTAGTGAAAACCGAGTGCAGAAATGCTATGTTGCTGGAAGATATGAACATCTCTAGGCTCATGACTCATGCTCAGCATGTTGAGGGAGATAAGCTTAGGGAACAGGCTAAGGAGAACAAAAAGGCTAGGACAGACAACTATGAGTATTCTCAACAGGATTCGGGTGGTGGAAATCGCTAGCAGGGTCAATAGAAATCTTTAGCCCAAGCACCTTCATCAGCTAGAGTTCCATCCTCCAGGTTCTGACAGGATCAGAAATGTAGGGCATCAAGCTCTAAGTCTCATGGGAGTGTTTCGGGTACTAGGACCTACCCAAATTGTCCTAAGTGTGGTAAGAACTATCCGGGCGAATTTCTTGCAGTAAAGGAAGAATGCTTTGGGTGTGGTCAGTCTGGTCACAGGTTGAGAGATTGTCTTTCTAAACAGGGTCAAGGAGGTAACATTGGTAGAGTTCAGTCTACAACTTCAGCAACACCAGCAGGTCGCCCAACTCAGTAGGGTAACTCATCTGGTACAAGTGGCGGTCAGCACCAAAATAGGTTGTATGCTCTTCAGGCTCGCCAGGATCAAGAAGATTCTCCTGATGTGGTCACTGGTATGTTACGAGTTTTTACCTTAAATGCTTATGCTTTGTTAGATCCAGGGGCTACTCTTTCCTTTGTAACTCCTTATATAGTAGTCAAATTCAATGTTATTCCAAAAACTCTCTCAGAACCCTTCTCAGTCTCTACTCATGTTGGTGACCCAGTTATAACTAGACGAGTATATAGAAATTGCCCTGTCACAGTCTCTCAGAAAGTCACCTCAGTAGATCTTGTAGAGTTAGAAATGGTAGACTTCGATATCATTCTAGGCATAGATTGGTTACATTTCTCTTATGCCTCAGTCGATTGTAGAACTAGGATCGTTTGTTTCTAGTTTCCAGATGAACCAACCTTAGAATGGAAGTGTAGTAGCTTAGCGCCTATGGGTCGATTCATTTCTTACCTTAAGGCCATAAAAATGACTTCCAAGGGGTATATCTATCATTTAGTTCGGGTTAGAATTCAAGCTCTGAAACCCCAACTCTTGAGTCAATTCCAATAGTTAATGAGTTCCCAGAAGTTTTTTTAGAAAATCTTCCTGGAGTTCCTCCCGAAAGGGAAATCGACTTTGGAATTGATCTCCTTTTAGATACCTAGCCTATTTCTATTTCTCCTTACATAATGGCTCCAGCTAAGCTTAAGGAATTGAAAGAGCGGTTGAAAGACCTTCTAGATAAGGGCTTCATCAGACCCAGTATTTCCACATGGGGTGCATCAGTGTTATTCATGAAAAAGAAAGATGGTTCTCTCAGGATGTGCATCGACTATCGGTAGCTGAATAAAGTCACAATCAAGAATAAGTATCCCATCTCCAGGATTGATGAATTGTTTGACCAACTTCAGGGTGCTAGTCATTTTTCAAATGATAGACCTTAGATCCGGCTATCATCAGCTTAGAGTCAGAGATAGTGAAATTCTGAAAACAACCTTCAGAACTCGGTATGGTCATTATGAATTTATAGTTATGTCATTTGGACTAACCAATTCTTCTACAACTTTCATGGATTTAATTAACAGTGTGTTCAAGCAGTATTTGGACTTGTTCGTTATCGTCTTTATTGATGATATCCTCATTTACTCTAGGAATGAGGAAAAACATGCAACTCATTTGAGAGTTGTTCTGCAAACTCTCAAAGATCGCCAGTTATTCACTAAGTTTAGCAAATGTGAGTTTTGGTTGCAATCAGTAGCTTTCCTTGGGCATATAGTATCTAGCGAAGGGATCCGAGTGGATTCTCAGAAAATAGAAGTAGTGAAAGAATGGCCCAGACCTACCTCACCTACAGATATCAAAATTTTCTTGGGTCTAGCTGGTTATTACAGAAGGTTTGTGGAAGGATTTTTATCCATAGCTTCTCCATTGACTAAGCTAACTCAGATAAATGTCAAGTTTCAGTGGTTAGATGATTGTGAGAAGAGCTTAGCAGAACTGAAAACTAGGTTGACTCAGCTCCAATTTTGACTCTACTAGAGAGTTCAAATGGTTATGTTATCTATTGTGATGCATCTAGAGTTGGCCTAGGTTGTGTGTTGATTCAACGAGGTAAGGTTATAGCTTATGATTCTAGGCAGCTTAAGGTACATGAGAAGAATTATCCAACTCATGACCTCGAGCTTACAGCAGTGGTGTTTGCACTTAAGATTTGGAGATATTACTTGTATGGTGTTCACGTAGATGCGTTCACAGACCATAAAAGCCTTTAGTATGTGTTCACCCAGAAAGAGTTGAATCTTCGCCAGAGGAGATGACTTGAGTTCCTCAAGGATTATGATATGAGTGTGCATTACCATCCTGGTAAGGCCAATGTAGTAGCAGATGCTCTTAGTAGACTATCTATGGGTAGTATAACACATGTTGAGGAAGAAAGGAAAGAACTAGCAAAAGATGTTCACAGGCTTGCTCGTTTGGGAGTTCTCCTTATGAGCATATCAGAGGGTGGTGTAACAGTTCAGAATGGGTCAGAATCTTCATTGGTAGTGGAGGTTAAGGAAAAGCAAGACAATGATCCTATATTGCTTCAACTAAAGGGTGCAGTCCATCAGTAGAGAGTCGAGGTTTTCTCCCAAATGGGAGATAGTGTGCTTCGATATTAGGGTTGATTATGTGTTCCTAAGGTGGGTGAGTTGAGACAACATATTCTTGCAGAACCCATAACTCCAGGTATTATATTCATCCAGGCCCCACTAAGATGTACCGTGATCTGCAGGAAGTCTTTTGGTGAAATGGCATGAAAAGGGATATAGCGAATTTTGTGGCTAAGTACCCCAATAGTCAGCAAGTGAATGTAGAACATCAAAACCAGGGAGTATGACTCAAGAAATCAACATTCCTACATGGAAGTGGGAAGTGATCAACATGGACTTCATTACAGGTTTACCTCGTACTCACAGACAACATGACTCTATTTGGGTGATTGTTGACAAAGTTGCTAAGTTTGTGCGCTTTTTGGCTGTTAAGACTACAGATTCGGTGGAGGACTATGCCAAGCTTTACATTAATGAATTATTCAGGTTGCATGGGGTTCCTTTGTTGATCATCTCAGATAGAGATCCTCAGTTTACATCTCATTTTTGGAAGTCATTTCAGAAAGGTGTTGGTACTCCGGTTAATCTTAGCACAACATTTCATCCACAAATGGATGGTCAGGCAGATCGTACCATTCAGACCTTAGAGAAAATATTGAGAGCTTGTGTGATCGACTTCAAGGTTAGTTGGGATGATCACCTTCCTCTTATAGAGTTCGCCTACAATAACAGTTATCATTCCAGCATTCAGATGGCCCCTTATGAGGCATTATATGGGCGTAGATACAGATCTCCAGTTGGTTGGTTTGAAGTAGGTGAAGCAGCCTTGATAGGGCCAGATTAAGTCCATGATGCTATGGAAAAAGTTCAGCTCATTAGATAAAGACTTAGGACAACCCAGAGTCACTATAAGTCCTATGCAAATGTAAGAAGAAGGGACTTGGAGTTCCAAGTTGATGGTTGGATTTTCCTGAAAGTGTCATCTCTGAATAGGGTGATGAGATTTGGCAAGAAAGGAAAGCTCAGTCCTAGATATGTATGCCCTTAAAAGATCTTGAAAAGGGTTGGTAAAGTGTCTTACGAGTTAAAGTTGCCAGTAGAACTAGCAGTGCATCCACTCTTTCACATTTCGCTGTTGAAGAAGTGTGTGGGTGATCCAGAATCTATAGTACCTTTATAAATTGTGGTTGTGAAGTATAGTCTCACTTATGAGGATGTGCCAGTTGAGATTCTCGATCGTCAAGTTCGAAGGTTGAGAAACAAAGAAGTCGCTTCAGTTAAGGTTTTGTGGATGGGTCAATCCGTAAAGGGAGATACTTGGGAAGCAGATTAAGGTAATAGTTCCTCTCCAGTTTTTCAGTCATTCATGCGTAGTTTCAGTCTTAGTATCATGTTCCTTCATTTGTACTTGCATTTTCAGCGTATTTGCATGTTCTTGGAACTTAGTTCAGTCAGAAATCAGTTTCCAATAATTAGTGGAAGGGTTTACAGCTCTTTCCCTCCATTTCAACTAGTTTAGACTTCATTCGAGGAAGAATGTTCCCAAGGGAGAGATAATGTGTATCCGAGTCGGACAAGAAATGCAGAATTCCAAAAGTTGCAGGTGCCATCGGTGCCACCTACGAACCGTAGGTGGGGTTCGTGGATGGCCACTGCAGTCTTCCCCAAAAAAATCCAGAAAATTGGTCTAAGGGTCGACCCACGGACTGTAGGTCAGACCACGGGTCATGGTCCTTGTCCGTGGATCCAGACCCCAGCTTCCAGCTCCCAATCGTCGAACGACGGCCAACCAGAACTGATCGTCGGTCCTCCCACGATCCGTCGGTGACCCCGACAGCTTTTAAGTCAGGGGTTATTTGGTCTTTTCCCTATGCGTTGGACCCCTAAACTACGTAGTTTTGGTCAGTTTCAACCTAGTAACTTAATTAGGTTTTTTCAGTTCCAGCCCCAAAATCGAAAGATTTCTCCGTGAAATTCGTCACCAGGTATGTGGGATTTCACTAGTGGGTTCCTTTCACCCATTAGGTCCCTAGAATTCAGTCAGATTCTTGATTCCCTCCATATTATCTAGACCTAGGATTTCTTGAATGTTAGAAACTATTTGAATTAGTTGTTAGAATATTCCTAATCATATTTTCATGTTATTATAACATTGTTGCTTAGTTCCTTGCATGAAATTCAGAACCCTAGTTGTGTAGATTCGTTTAGTTCATGAATTACACTTGCTAGGACAGTTTATACAGTTATACATGCATCAGTTCCAAATGTTTCATTATCAGTACATTAATGTTGCATTATCAGTTAGCATGTCAGAACAGTGAGCTATCCATTATGTTTCAGTTATGTTGTATTGTACATTTATTCAGTTAGGAGTAGGCTTACCACCGAGTTGGACTAGGGTCAGTCACCATCGTAGTCCCAGAACTACGTGGCTCGTAGGTTTGTAAGTCCCCCCTGTGAGCATCATATTTAGTGATCACGCCAGTCATGCCTCTATACCCTTGGCAAGGTATATTGGGTCCTCTTGATGGGGCGTATACATCGAACTCCATATTTAGCTCATGTGATTTTATGTCGGTTATTAGTAGCTCCCACAGTCAGATTCTAGTGCATTGACTAGGTTCCCCGTATATTTCAGTATTTAGTTTCAGCATGTCATGTACTCTGTCATTGCTTCAGTTCAGTTCATTTCAGTATATTTCAGTATTTCCATCATGTTCAGATTATATCATTGCTCAGTATGCTTTTTTCGGTTATGTATATATTGTTCAGCTTTATTCTATCTTGCATGCTCAATACATTTCAAGTACTGACGTATACTCTGCGCTACATCTTCTTGTGATATAGGTTAAGGTCCTCAGCATTCAGATCACGCATAGATTGGTTCCCGATCACCAATTCAGCAGCTTCAGTGGTGAGTCCTCATTCTTCGAGGACAATAGACATGTTTCCTATTTCAGTCTTTTATTTTAGTTCCAGTTTTTACTAGAGTTAACTGTGTACATGTCGCAACATCTCTAGTCAGTTAGAGGCTTATTTTAGACATAGTTAGATTCAGCTTTAGCATTTGAGTTTGACCTTTCAGTTGTTGTGAAACTCTCAGTTTTATTTATTCAGACAGTTTTGGTATTCCCCATCATTTCAGTTAATTATGATTTAGCTTCCGCATTAGTTTATATTTTCATAGATATGATCAGTTTGCTTATAATATGCCAACTCAGGGTTAGCTTGGGGTCACTCGTGATCCTAGGTCTCGTGTCCGTGTCCAGGGGGTAGCTTCAGGGCGTGAAAAACACTCCCTAAGACTTAGAGCAAGGATCCAAGAGGAGAACTAAGATTTTGCAAGCGTTCATTGATTTCACATAGAATTTTGTTCTTCCAGGTATGTAAGGTTATTCACAGTGTTGGACTAGTTCGTCCTCATGCCCTACATCTCAATTCAATTAGTAAAAGTTTAATCTAGGGTTATACCTTTAATTTTGATAATTCTTGATATGAGTTAAGTTATTGATTGTGAGTTCTAAGTTCTTGATTTTGAGTTGCACTATATTATGCTTTGAGATCTTTGAGTTGTTATTCATGTTTATATCCATATGAACCCTAATTTCTGAGTTTGGATTGAGAGTCTTTTGAATAAGAATCTTTTGTCATAAATAGATTTTGAGGAGTTAAAAGTGAGTTCAAGAGTAAACTTTAAAGCATAATTTCGAATTAAAGTTAAGGGAACTATATGATTTCCAAATGTATCACATAAGAGTATTATTTTGAGAAAAGTAAAAAATTTTCAGAAAGATTGAATGTAGAGCAATTACCTCTTAAAGAGGTCTTTTTGAGAACTTATCTTAATCAGAAAGTATTTTTACATTGAGTATTAAGTTTAGGGGTGTTCGTGGTTCGGTTTGGATTGGTTATTGGTTAAACCTAAAACTAAACCAATCTAGTTGAAACCAAACCAAACCAAACGAAAAGAATAAATGTCGGTTTGGTTATTGACGGTTTGGTTCTGTTTGGTTCAGTTTTTCTAGTTTTTTTCAATTTGAAAGTAATAAATTTTTGAGGACATACGTATCTTGATAGACACAAACACCTAGTACATGAACGATCCACTGAAAAGCTATTGTTGGTTCAATTAAGCAATTAAATAATACTAAAGTTATCATTACACAAGCAAAGTGATTCAATTAAGAGAAGGTGTAACTATCTTATAAAAGGTATGGTGAGTTAATATCTCAGATGGTCACTCAACTATGCACTATTCTCTCAGAAAGTCACTCAACTTTCAATTTTAACTCAAAAGTCACTCAACTATGCACTTTTCTCTCAAAAAGTCACTCAACTTTGAATTTTAACTCAAAAGTCACTCAACTATCCACTCTTCTCTCAAAAAGTCACTCAATCTATTTAATTGTTTTTTAATTAAAATTTGCTGATATTAATTGTTTATATAACAAACCAAAATTTTAAAAAATAAAAAATATCATTTAAACCATTTAATGACCCGCTCCACTTAATCCGACCCGCTAAAAATATAATATTGACCCATTTTATGACTCTTTCTCCTCCTCCTGTGCGTTTTTTTTTCTAGTTCTCCATTGATGTTTCTTCTTCCTCTTTTAGTTAATGAATTTAAGAGTGTTGCGCAGGATGCATCTGTATTTAGATTGGAAATTTTCCTTCCTACCAACCTGCATATATTTATGCTCTTCACAACAGAGCCTCATGTCATTGCTATTGGTGCTTTTCTATTGTCTGCCACAACTTTCCTTGTTGCCATCTCTTCCACTTTCACTTAGGTTAGGTGTCATTGAGTCGAATTTAGGATTACTAAGAGTGTTACCAATAGAGTTTCAAAATCAAATTTAAATTGAGATATAACAGGAGAAAAGCCTCATGCATCAAATTCCTTTAATTTCCTACATAATATAGAGCTTGAAATTGAGATGCCTAAATTAAAACTTAACTAAAAGAGCAAAGTAAAAGAGGAAGAAGAAACATCAAGGGAGAACCAGGAAAAAAAAACCACAAGAGGAGGAGAAAGACTCATAAAATGGGTCAATATTATATTTTTAGCGGGTTGGGTCAATGGAGCGGATCATTAAATGGTTTAAATGGTATTTTAAATTTTTAATTTTTTTTGTTATATAAGCAATTAATATCAACAAATTTGAATTAAAAAAATAATTAAATAGATTGAGTGACTTTCTGAGAGAAGAGTGGATATTTGAGTGATTTTTGAGTTAAAATTCAAAATTGAGTGACTTTCTGAGAGAAAAATGCATAGTTAAGAGAAAAATCAGTTTGGTTCGGATTGCAGTTCGATTTGGTTTTTTAACCATAACCATGAACAACCCTAATTAAGCTATATATATATATATATATATATATACCTAGTTTTACGGCACGTGTGTTGCACGTGTGTATCGTATATATAGTATACGATGTTGTCAATAGAATTAATATTACTAAATTAAAGCTTTTTAGTAAATAATTATAATTTAAAGAACATAGGACAAGCGCTTTTAAATGACTAATAAAGATTGTCATAGAGTTACTTGTATTTTGAGATCAAAATGACCAGAGATTATTGAAACATTTCAAAATACATTCAAAGTTTATATATGAGGAGAAAGTGACATTTCTTTAGTAGTATTATTATATACTTCACTCTATTTTGTAAACAAATATAACCAACAAAATTTTAAACAAATATCAATACAAAAAATGTCACCAATAGTCTTTCCTCTTGAAGTTATGCTCATAAATGATGGACACCATTTAAGTATAATTTTTCTCTTAAATATTCATACTTGAAATTTAGTATGTGCATGACACTAATGAGGATTACCATAAATATTTCAATATTTTATATTTATACGTAATCTATCTTTTACCAATTAATATTTGAGTAAGACTATCATGGAGAGGTAATTCTAAAAAAAAAAGGCACTTTATTGTTATAACGAATGATGTTTAAATTGAGGTTTGAGTGTATGTCAAATATTTAGCTTGACCAATTCTTTGTTTTAGATATACATATATATTTCAGTAGCATAATTTAATTTTAATTTATGAACAACATCACCTTTGGTGAAAAATATTTCATTTCTTTAATTTTCTACCTTATCTTTGTAGAATTGTAGTCTTCTCCTTTTTCGTGCCGCATACATATCATATAGTTGTTGTCTAATGAAAGGATCTAGAATCTTATAGAAGTTGTATCGTGATATAATATATTAAACCTTTTCAATAATAAAAATTAATAGATGAATAAAATTTAAAGTATTGTTTATAGAATCTTTAATTTGATTAAAGATTATTTTATGGTCAATCACTATTTTCTTATCTATTTTTATATAGCTAACAAAGAGTGTATCTTGTGACATAAAATTTTCTCAAATTCAAATGAACACAAAATAATAGGAATAAAAATATATGGAACGATACATAGCCAATGAAGAAGGAAGACGAAAATATATTTCCATACTATATTCACTATAGTGTTCCATTTGATTAAAATCTCTTGTCACCAACACTTTACTTTCTTCTTTCATTTTTACTTACTTATCTATTAAAAAATAATCATTATCATGTCTATATTATCATATTATAAGTAAAAGTAAAAATATATTTTTGAAATAGGATTTAACATCAAAACTAATGATTCAATGGACAACGTTGATGCCCGTTGTTTTAGCAAAATCGGAAAGAAATTGCTTCATTTGATGGTAAAAATATAAAAAATAAAAAACTAAAGAAGAAATATCTTACCCAAATCATGTGACTTTTTATATCTGTTTATTATTATTGTCTTTCCCACAAATTTTTGTCACTGTTAACTCGTGGAAATCGTAAGAAAAAATACAAGAGGGAATTTATGAATGATTTGCTACAATTTGTTCACCAACTCTTTCTTATGTAGTACCTCGAATTTCGTTGAATTTTGAACTTAATCAACTGTTGCAAATAACCCTTAGATTTTTTAAAAAGAAGAAGAGTAGAAAATTTTCAAAAATCGCAGTTTAAAAGTGAGAGGAAACTCTCTATTTATACTAACAAATAGTAGTATGAATAGGTGATAATTGTTCCTTATCAGAAAAGTTACAACATTTTGAAAAAGCCACTGCTCATCGGAAAAAATCATAACCTTTTGCAAAAGTCACAACTCATCGGAAAAGGCACAACCCTTCGGAAAAGCCACAACCCTTTGAAAAAATCACAACCCTTTGGAAAAGTCACAACTCATTGGAAAAGGCACAACCCTTCGGAAAAGTCACAGCCCTTTGAAAAAATCACAACCCTTCGGAAAAGTCACAACTCATCGAAAATGTCAAAACCCGTCAAAAAAGTCACAACCCTTTGGAAAAGTCACATCTCTTTGAGAAAATCACAACCCTTTAATATGAAAGGGTATCTACATTTAATATAATACAAATAATTAAATTAATAAATAAAATAAATTGAGTACTTTTAATTGGGGGTATTATAGTAATTCAACATTCAATTTAGGAGTTCATGCTTTTAAGATAGTATAGAAGATATATATACA
>JAJOOH010004473.1:0-35665 GCA_029582605.1 Solanum gracilifrons
CGAAAATCGGCAAAATGAGGGGTTTACCTGCTCTGGGGCACATTTGACCTTCAAAATGGGACGTTTTGGCCGTGAGCGCTATATGGCTCCATAGCTAACGCCTTAAGGGACATCCACGAAAACTTTTGACAAAAAAGAGGTCAAAAATCTAGATCACCAAAAAGTCCATGGACTATAGCACACGAAAATCGGCAAAATAAAAGGTTTACCTGCTCTGAGGCACATTTGACCTTCAAAATGGGACGTTTTGGCCATGAGCGCTATATGGCTCCATAGCTAAGGCCTTAACGGACGTCCACGAAAACTTTTGGCAAAAATAAGGTCGGAGTTCCAGATCACAAAAAAATCTATGGACAATAGCACAAGAAAATCGACAAAATGAGGGGTTTACCTGCTCTGGGTTACATTTGACCTTCAAAATGGGACGTTTTGGCCGTGAGCGCTATATGGATTCATAGCTAAGGCCTTAACGGACGTCGACGAAAACTTTTGGCAAAAATAAGGTCGGAGTTCCAGATCAGAAAAAAGTCCATGGACAATAGCACACGAAAATCGGCAAAATGAGGGGTTTACCTGCTCTGGGGAACATTTGACCTTCAAAATGGGACGTTTTGGCCGTGAGCATTATATGGCTCTATAGAAAAGGCCTTAACGAACGTCCACAAAAACTTTTGGCAAAAATAAGGTGGGAGTTCCCGATTACCAAAAAGTCCATGGACAATAGCGCACGAAAATCGGCAAAATGAGGGATTTACCTGCTCTGAGGCACATTTGACCTTCAAAATGGGACGTTTTGGCCGTGAGGGCTATATGGCTCCATAGATAACGCCTTAAGGGATGTCCACGAAAACTTTTGAAAAAAATGAGGATGAAAATCTAGATCACTAAAAAGTCCATGGACTATATAGCACACGAAAATTGGCAAAAGAAGGGGTTTACCTGCTCTGAGGCATATTTGACCTTCAAAATGGGACGTTTTGGCCGTGAGCGCTATATGGCTCCAAAGCTAAGGCCTTAACGAACGTCACGAAAACTTTTTGCAAAAATATGGTCTGAATTCGAGATCACCTAAAAGTCCATGGACTATAACACCCGAAAATCGGCAATATGAGGGGTTTACCTGCTCTGGGGCACATTTGATCTTCAAAAAGGGACGTTTTGGCCGTGAGGTCTATATGGCTCCATAGCTTACGCCTTAAATGACGCCCACGAAAACTTTTGGAAAAATAAGGTCGGAGTTCCAGATCACCAAAAAGTCCATGGACAATAACACACGAAAATCGGCAAAATGAGGGGTTTCCCTGCTTTGGGGCACAGTTGACCTTCAAAATGGGACGTTTTGGCCGTGAGCGCTATATGGCTTCATAGATAAGGCCTTAACGAACGTACACGAAAACTTTTTGCAAAAATATGGTGGGAATTCTAGATCACCTAAAAGTCCATGGACTATGGCACGCGAAAATCGGCAATATGAGGGGTTTAGCCGCTCGGTGGCACATTTGACCTTCAAAATGGGACGTTTTGACCGTGAGGGCTATATGGCTCCATAGCTATGGCTTTAACGGACGTCCACAAAAAATTTTGAAAAAAATGAGGTCAGAAATCTAGATCACCAAAAAGTCAATGGACTATAGCACACGAAAATCGGCAAAATAAGGGGTTTGCCTGCTCTGGGGTACATTTGACCTTCAAAATGGGACGTTTTCGCCATGACGGCTATATGGCTCTATAGCTAACGCCTTAACGGACGTCCACGATAACTTTTGGCAAAAATAAAGTCGGAGTTTCAGATCACAAAAAAGTCCATGGACTATAGCACACGAAAATCGGCAATATAAAGGGTTTACCTGCTCTGTCGCACATTTGACCTTCAAAATGGGACGTTTTGGCTGTGAGGTCTATATGAATCCATAGCTAACCCCTTAACGGACGTCCACGAAAACTTTTGGCAAAAAAAAGGTTGGAGTTCCAGATCACCAAAAAGTCCATGGACAAAAGCACACGAAAATCGGCAAAATGAGGGGTTTACCTGCCTCTGGGGCACAATTGACCTTCAAAATGGGACGTTTTGGCCGTGAGCCCTATATGGTTCCAAAGCTAAAACCTTAATGGACGTCCACGAAAAGTTTTTGCAAATATGAGGTCGGAATTCTAGATCACTAAAAAGTCTATGGACTATAGCACACGAAAATCGGCAAAATGAGGGGTTTACCTGCTCTGGGGCACATTTGACCTTCAAAATGGGACGTTTTGGCCGTGAGCCCTATATTGCTCCATAGCTAAGACCTTAACGGACTTCCACCAAAAGTTTTTGCAAAAATGAGGTCGGAATTTTAGATCACTAAAATGTCCATGGACTATAGCACACGAAAATCAGCAAAATGAGGGGTTTACCTGCTTTGGGGGACATTTGAACTTTAAAATGGCACACTTTGGCCATGATGGTTATATGGCTCCATAGCTAAGGCATGAACGGACGTCCACGAAAATTTTTGGCAAAAATAAGGTTGGATTCTAGATCACCTAAAAGTCCATGAGGGGTTTACCTGCTCTGGGGAACATTTGACCTTCAAAATGGGACGTTTTGGCCGTGAGCCCTATATGACTCCATAGATGAGGCCTTAACAAACATCCATGAAAACTTTTTGCAAAAATATGGTCGGAATTCTAGATCTCCTAAAAGTCCATGGACTATAGCACACGAAAATCGGCAAAATGAGGGATTTACCTGCTCTGAGGCACATTCGACCTTCAAAATGGGACGTTTTGACCGTGAGCGCTGTATGGCTCCATATCTAAGACCTTAACGAACGTCCACGGAAACTTTTTGTAAAAATGAGATCGGAATTCTAGATCACTAAAAATTCCATGAACTATAGCACACAAAAACCGGCAAAAAGAGGGGTTTTCCTGCTCTGGGCACATTTGACCTTCAAAATGGGACGTTTTGACCGTGAGGGCTATATGGCTCCATAGCTAAGGTTTTAACGGACGTCCACGAAAACTTTTGAAAAAAATGAGGTCGGAAATCTATCTCACCAAAAAGTCAATGGACTATAGCACACGAAAATCGGCAAATTAAGGGGTTTACCTGCTCTGGGGCACATCTGACCTACAAAATTGGACGTTTTGGCCGTGTGGGCTATAAGGCTCCATAGCTAACGACTTAATGGACATCCACGAAAACTTTGTGCAAAAATAAGTTCGGAGTTCCAGATCACCAAAAAGTCCATGAACAATAGCACACGAAAATCGGCAAAATGAGGGGTTTACCTGCACTGGGGAACATTTGACCTTCAAAATGGGACGTTTTGGCCGTGAGTGCTATATGGCTCCATAGATATGGCCTTAACGAACGACTCCGAAAACTTTTTGCAAAAATATAGTCGAAATTCTAGATCACCTAAAAGTCCATGGACTATAGCACACAAAAATCGGCAATATGAGTGGTTTACCTGCTCGGGAGCACATTTGACCTTAAAAATGGGACGTTTTGACCGTCAGGGCTATATGGCTCCATAGCTAAGGCTTTAACGGACGTCCACGAAAACTTTTGAAAAAAATGAGGTTGGAAATCTAGATCACAAAAAAGACCATGGACTATAGCACACGAAAATCGGCAAAATAAGCGGTTTACCTGCTCTGAGGCACATTTGACCTTCAAAATGGGACGTTTTGGCCGTGAGGGCTATATGGCTCCATAGCTAACACCTTAACAGACATCCACGAAAACTTTTGGCAAAAATAAGGTCGGAGTACCAGATCACAAAAAAGTCAATGGACAATAGCACACGAAAATCAGCAAAATGAGGGGTTTACGTGCTCTGGGGCACATTAGACCTTCAAAATGGGACGTTTTGGCCGTGAGCCTTATATGGCTCCATAGATGAGGCCTTAACGAACGTCAACGAAAACTTTTTGCAAAAATATGGTCGGAATTCTAGATCACCTAAAAGTCCATGGACTATAGCACACGAAAATCGGCAAAATGAGGGATTCAAAATGGGACGTTTTGGCCGTAAGGGCTATATGGCTCCATAGCTAACGCCTTAACGGACGTCCACAAAAACTTTTGGCAAAGATAAGTTCGAAATCCAGATCACCAAAAAGTCCATGGACTATAGCACACGAAAATCGGCAAAATGAGTGGTTTACCTGCTCTGAGGCACATTTGACCTTCAAAATGGGATGTTTTGGCCGTGAGCGCTATATGGCTCCACAGCTAAGGCCTTAACGGACGACTACAGAAACTTTTTGCAAATATGAGGTCGGAATTCGAAGATCAACAAAAAGTCCATGGACTATAGCACACGAAAATTGGTAAAATGAGGGGTTTACCTGCACTTGGCACATTTGAACTTCAAAATGGGACAATTTAGCCGTGAGGGCTATATGGCTCCATAGCTAAGGCCTTAACGGACGTCCACAAAAACTTTTTGCAAAAATTAGGTCGAAATTTTAGATCTCCAAAAAGTCCATGGACTATACCACACGAAAATAGGCAAAAAAGGGGGTTTGCCGGCTCTGGAAAACATTTCACCTTCAAAATAGGACGTTTGTGCCGTGAGGGCTATATGTCTCCATAGCTAAGGCTTTAACGGTCGTCCATGAAAACTTTAGAAAAAAATGAGGTCGGAAATCTAGATCACCAAAAAGTCAATGGATAGCACACGAAAATCGGCAAAATAAGGGGTTTCCCTGCTCTGGGGTACATTTGACCTTCAAAATGGGACGTTTTCGCCATGATGGCTATATGGCTCCATAGCTAACGCCTTAACGGACGTCCACGAAAACTATTGACAAATATGAGGTCGGAATTCGAAGATCACCAAAAAGTCCATGGACTATGGCACACGAAAATTGGTAAAATGAGGGGTTTACCTGCACTTGGCACATTTGAACTTCAAAATGGGACAATTTAGCCGTGAGGACTATATGGCTCCATAGCTAAGGCCTTAACGGACATCCACGAAAACTTTTTGCAAAAATTAGGTCGGAATTTTAGATCTCCAAAAAGTACATGGACTATAGCACACGAAAATAAGCATAAAAGGGGGTTTACCAGCTCTGGGGAACATTTCACCTTCAAAATGGGACGTTTTGGCCGTGAGGGCTATATGTCTCCATAGCTAAGGCTTTAACGGACGTCCATGAAAACTTTTGAAAAAAATGAGCTCGAAAATCTAGATCACTAAAAAGTCAATGGATAGCACACGAAAATTGGCAAAATAAGGGGTTTCCCTGCTCTGGGGTACATTTGACGTGCAAAATGGGACGTTTTCGCCGTGAGGGCTATATGGCTCCATAGCTAACGCCTTAAGAGACGTCCAAGAAAACTTTTGGCAAAAATAAGATCGGAGTTCCAGATCACAAAAAAGTCCATAAACAATAGCACACGAAAATCGCCAAAATGAGGGGTTTACCTGCTCTGGGGCACATTTAAACTTCAAAATGGGACGTTTTTGCTGTGAGGGCTATATGGCTCCATAGCTAACGCCTTAACGGACGTCCACGAAAACTTTTGTCAAAAATAAGGTCGGAGTTCCAGATCACAAAAAAGTCCATGGACAATAGCACACGAAATTCGGCAAAATGAGGGGTTTACCTGCTCTGGGGTACATTTGACTTTCAAAATGGGACGTGTTGGCCGTGAGCCATATATGGCTCCATAGCTAAGACTTTAACGGACGTCCACGAAAACATTTGAAAAAAATGAGGTCGAAAATCTAGATCACCAAAAAGTCAATAAACAATAGCACACGAACATCGGCAAAATGAGGGGTTTACTTGCTCTGGTGCACATTTGACCTTCAAAATGGTACGTTTTGGCCATGAACGCTATATCGCTCCATAGATAAGGCCTTAACGAACGTCCACGAAAATATTTTGCAAAAATATGGTCGGAATTCTAGATCGCCTAAAAGTCCATGGACTATAGCACACGAAAATTGGCAATATGAGGGTTTTACCTGCTCGGGAGCACATTTGACCTTCAAAATGGTACGTTTTGGCCGTGAGGGCTATATGGCTTCATAGCTAAGGCTTTAAGGCACGTCCATGAAAACTTTTGAAAAAAATGAGGTCGGAAATCTAGATCACCAAAAAGTCCATGGACTATAGCACACGAAAATCGGCAAAATAAGGGGTTTACCTGCTCTGAGGCACATTTGACCTTCAAAATGGGACGTTTTGACCGTGAGGGCTATATGGCTCCATAGCTAAGGCTTTAAAGGAAGTCCACGAAAACTTTAGAAAAAATTGAGGTCGGAATTCTAGATAACCAAAAAGTCAATGCACTATAACACACGAAAATCGGCAAAATAAGGGGTTTACCTTCTCTGGGGAACATTTGAGTTTTGACCTTCAAAATGGGACGTTTTGGCCGTGAAGGCTATATGGCTCCATAGCTGACGCATTAACGGACGTCAAGGAAAACTTTTGGCAAAAATAAGGTCGGAATTCCAGATCACGAAAATGTACATGGACTATCGCACACGAAAATCGGCAAAATGAGGGGTTTACTTGCTCTGAGCACATTTGACCTTTAAAATGGGTCGTTTTGGCCGTGAGCGCTATATGGCTTTATAGCTAAGGCTTAACGGACATCCACGGAAACTTTTTGCATAAATTAAGTCGGAATTCTAGATCAAAAAAAAGTCCATGGACTATAGCACACGAAAATCGGCAATAATGGGGGTTTACCTGCTCGGGGGAACATTTGTCCTTTAAAATGGGATGTTTGGGCCGTGAGGGCTACATGGCTTCATAGCTAACGCTTTAACGGACATCCATGAAAACTTTTGGCAAAAGTAAGGTCGGAATTCCAGATCACCAAAAAGTACATGGACAATAGCACACGAAAATTGGCAAAATGAGGGGTTTACCTGCTCTGGGGCACATTTGACCTTCAAAATGGGCGTTTTGGCCGTGAGCGCTATATGGCTCCATAGATAAGGCCTTAATGAACGTCCACGAAAACTTTTGGCAAAAATAAGGTAGGAGTTCCAGATCACCAAAAAGTCAATGGACAATAGCACACGAAAATCGGCAAAATGAAGGGTTTACCTGCTCTGGGGCACATTTGACATTAAAAATGGGACGTTTTGGCCGTGAGGGCTACATGGATCCATAGCTAACGCCTTAAGGGACGTCCACGAGAACTTTTGAAAAAAATGATGTCGAAAATCTAGATTACTAAAAAGTCCATGGACTTTAGCACACGAAAATCGGCAAAATAAGGGGTTTACCTGCTCTGGGGCACATTTGAACTTCAAAATGGGACGTTTTTGCTGTGAGGGCTATATGGCTCCATAGTTAACGCCTTAACGGACGTCCATGAAAACTTTTGTCAAAAATAAGGTCGGAGTTCCCGATCACAAAAAAGTCCATGGACAATAGCACACGAAAATCGGCAAAATGAGGGATTTACCTGCTCTGGGGTACATTTGACCTTCAAAATGGGACGTGTTGGCCGTGAGCCATATATGGCTCCATAGCTAATACTTTCACGGACGTCCACGAAAACATTTGAAAAAAATGAGGTCGGAAATCTAGATCACCAAAAAGTCAATGGATAGCACACAAAAATCGGCAATATAAGGGGTTTACCTGCTCGGGGGCACATTTGACCTTCAAAATGAGACGTCTTGGCCGTGAGCGTTATATGACTCCATAGATAAGGCCTTAACGAACGTCCACGAAAACTTTTTGCAAAAATATGGTCGGAGTTCTAGATCGCCTAAAAGTCCATGGACTATAGCACACGAAAATCGGTAATATGAGGGGTTTACCTGCTCGGGGGATATATGGCTCCATAACTAAGGCTTTAAGGGAGGTCCACGAAAACTTTGGAAAAAAATAAGGTCGGAATTCTAAATCACCAAAAAGTCAATGCACTATAGCACACGAAAATCGGCAAAATAAGGGGTTTACCTTCTCTGGGGCACATTTGACCTTTAAAATGGGACGTTTTGGCCGTTAAGGCTATACGGCTCCATAATTGACGCCTTAACGGACGTCTACGAAAACTTTTAAAAAAATGAGGTCGGAAATCTAGATCACTAAAAAGTCCATAGACTATAGCATACAAAAATCGGCAAAATGAGGGGTTTACCTGCTCTGGGGCACATTTGACATTCAAAATGGGACGTTTTGGCCGTGAGGGCTATATGGCTCCATAGCTAACGCATTAAGGGACGTCCACGAAAACTTTTGAAAAAAATGAGGTCGAAAATCTAGATCATCAAAAAGTCCATTGAATATAGCACACGAAAATCGGCAAAATAAGGGGTTTACTTGCTCTGGGGCACATTTGACCTTCAAAATGGGACGTTTTGACCGTGAGCGCTATATGACTCCATAGATAAGGCCTTAACGAACGTCCACGAAAACTTTTTGCAAAAATATTGTCGGAATTCTAGATCACCTAAAATTCCATGGACTATAGCACACGAAAATCGGCAATATGAGGGGTTTACCTGCTCGGGGGCACATTTGACCTTCAAAATGGGACGTTTTGGCCGTGAGGGCAATATGGTTTCATAGCTAAGGATTTAAGGGACGTCCACGAAAAATTTTGAAAAAAATGAGGTCGAAAATCTAGATCACCAAAAAGTCCATGGACTATAGGACACGAAAATCGGCAAAACAAGAGGTTTACTTGCTCGGAGGCACATTTGACCTTCAAAATGGGAAGTTTTGGCCGTGAGGGCTATATGACTCCATAGATAAGGCCATAAAGGATGTCCACGAAAATGTTTAAAAAAATGAGGTCGGAATTCTAGATCACCTAAAAGTCCATCGACTGTAGCACACAAAAATCGGCAAAATGAGGGGCTTACCTGCTCTTGGGTACATTTAAACTTCAAAATGGGACATTTTGGCCGTAAGGGCTATATGGCTCAATAGCTAAAACACTTACGGACGTCCACAAAAATTTTTGGCAAAAATAAGGTCGCAATTCTAGATCACCTAAAAGTCCATGCGCTATAACACACAAAAATCGGCAATATGAGATGTTTATTTGCTCGGGGGCACATTTGACCTTCAAAATGGGACGTTTTGGCCGTGAGCGCTATATGGCTTTATAGCTAAGACCTTAACAGACGTCCTCGGAAACATTTCGCAAAAATGAGGTCGGAATTCTAGATCACCAAAAAGTCCATGGACTATAGCACTCGAAAATCGGCAAAAAGGGGGGTTTACCTTCTCTGAGGCACATTTGACCTTCAAAATGGGACGTTTTGGCCGTGAGGGATATATGGCTCCATAGCTAACGCCTTAACAGACATCCACGAAAACTTTTGGCTAAAATAAGGTCGGAGTTCCAGATCACAAAAAAGTCCATGGACTATAGCACACGAAAATCGACAAAATGAGGGATTTACCTGCTCTGGGGCACATTTGACCTTTAAAATGGGACGTTTTGACCGTGAGCGCTATATGGCTCCATATAGAAAGCCTTAACGGACGTCCACAGAAACTTTTTGCAAAAATGATGTCGGTTTCTAGATCACCAAAAAGTCCATGGACTATAGCACACAAAAATCGGCAAAAAAGGGGATTTACCTGCTCTGGGCACATTTGACCTTCAAAATGGGACGTTTTGACCGTGAGGGCTATATGGTTCCATAGCTAAGGCTTTAACGGACGTCCACGAAAACTTTTGAAAAAAATGAGGTCGGAAATCTATGTCACAAAAAAGTCAATGGACTATAGCACACGAAAATCGGCAAATTAAGGGGTTTACCTGCTCTGGGCATATTTGATCTACAAAATGGGACGTTTTGGCCGTGAGGGCTATATGGCTCCATAGCTAACGCATTAACGGACGTCCACAAAAACTTTTTGCAAAAATAAGGTCAGAGTTCCAGATCAGCAAAAAGTCCATGGACAATAGCACACGAAAATCGGCAAAATGAGGGGTTTACCTGCTCTGAGGCACATTTGACCTTCAAAATGGGACGTTTTGACCGTGAGCGCTATATGGCTCCATAGCTAAGGCTTTAACGAACGTCACAAAAACTTTTTGCAAAAATATGGTCGGAATTCTAAATCACCTAAAAGTCCATAGACTATAGCACACGAAAATCGGCAATATGAGGGGTTTACCTGCTTTGGCGCACATTAGACCTTCAAAATGGGACGTTTTGGCCGTGAGGTCTATATGTCTCCATAGCTAAGGCCATAACGAACGTCCACGAAAACTTTTTGCAAAAATATGGTCGGAATTATAGATCACCTAAAAGTTCATGGACTAAAGCACACGAAAATCGGCAATATGAAGGATTTACATGCTCGGGGGCACATTTGACCTTCAAAATGGAACCTTTTGGCCGTGAGGGCTATATGGCTTCATAGCTAACGCCTTAACGGACGTCCACGAAAACTTTGGGCAAAAATAAGGTCGGAGTTCCAGATCACCAAAAAGTCCATGGACAATAGCACACTCTGGGGGACAATTGACCTTCAAAATGGGACGTTTTGGCCGTGAGCCCTATATGGCTCCATAGCTAAGACCTTAACGGACGTCCACGAAAAGTTTTTGCAAAAATGAGGGCGGAGTTATAGATCACAAAAAAGTCCATGGACAATAGCACACGAAAATCAACAAAATAAGGGATTTACCTGCTCTGGGGTAAATTTGACCTTCAAAATGAGACGTGTTGGCCGTGAGCCCTGTATGGCTCCATAGATAAGACCTTAACAGACGTCCATGAAAACTTTTGAAAAAAATTATGTCGAAATCTATATCACCAAAAAGTCCATTGACTAGAGCACACGAAAATTGGTAAAATGAGGGATTTACCTGCTCTGAGGCACATTTGACCTACAAAATGTGATATTTTGGCCGTAAGGGCTATATGGCTCCATAGCTAAGGACTTAACGGACATCGACAAAAACTTTTGTCAAAAATAAGGTAGGAAATCTAGATCACCAAAAAGTCAATGGATAGCACACGAAAAACCGCAAAATGAGGGGTTTACCTGCTCTGGGGCACATTTGACCTTCAAAATGGGACGTTTTGGCCGTGAGCGATATATGGCTCAATAGATAAGGCCTTAACGAACGTACACGAAAACTTTTTGCAAAAATATGTTCAGAATTCTAGATCGCCTAAAATTCCATGGACTACAGCACACGAAAATCTGCAAAATATGAGGTTTACCTGCTCTGAGGCACATTTGACCTTCAAAATGGGTCGTTTTGGCCGTGAGGGCTATATGGCTCCATAGCTAAGGCTTTAAAGGACGTCCACGAAAACTTTTGAAAAAAATGAGGTCGGAATTCAAGATCGGCAAAAAGTCAATGCACTATAGCACACGAAAATCGGCAAAATAAGGGGTTTACCTTCTCTAGGGCACATTTGACCTTCAAAATGGGACGTTTTGGCCATGAAGGCTATAAGGCTCCATAGCTGACGCCTTAACGGACATCCATGAAAACTTTTGGTAAAAATAAGGTCAGAATTCCAGATCACCAAAAACTCCATGGACTATTGCACACGAAAATTGGCAAAATGACGGGTTTACTTGCTCTGAGCATATTTGACCTTTAAAATGGGACGTTTTGGCCGTGAGTGCTATATGGCTCTATATCTAATGAGGTCCGAATTCTACATCACCAAAAAGTCCATGGACAATAGCACACGAAAATCGGCAAAAAGGGGGTTTACCTGCTCTGAGGCACATTTGACCTTCAACATAGGATGTTTTGGCCGTGAGCCCTATATGGATCCATAGATAGGGCCTTAACGAACGTCCACGAAAACTTTTTGCAAAAAAATGTTCGGAATTCTAGATCACCTAAAAGTCAATGGACTATAGCACACGAAAATTGGCAATATGAGGGGTTTACCTGCTCGTGGGCACATTTGACCTTCATAATGGGACGTTTTGGCCGTGAGGGCTATATGTCTTCATAGCTAACGGACGTCCACGAAAACTTTTGGCAAAAATAAGGTCGGAGTTCCAAATCACCAAAAAGTCCATGGACAATAGCACACGAAAATCGGCAAAATGAGGGATTTACCTGCTCTGGGGCACATTTGACCTTCAAAATGGGACGTTTTAGCCGTGAGCCCTATATGGCTCCATAGATGAGGCCTTAAAGAACGTCCACGAAAACTTTTTGCGAAAATAAGGTCGGAATTCTAGATCACCTAAAAGTCCATGGACTATAGCACACGAAAATCGGCAAAATGAGGGATTTACCTGCTCTGGGGAACATTTGACCTTCAAAATGGGACGTATTGAACATGAGCGCTATATGGCTCCATAGCCAAGGCCTTAACGGACGTCCACGAAAACTTTTTGCAAAAATGAGGTCGGAATTCTAGATCACCAAAAAGTCCATGGACTATAGCACACGAAAATCGGCAAAAAGGGGTTTACCTGCTCTTCGCGCATTTGACCTTCAAAATGGGACATTTTGACCGTGAGGGCTATATGGCTCCATAGCTAAATCTTAAACAGACGTCCACGAAAATTTTAGAAAAAAATGAGGTCGGAAATCTAGATCACCAAAAATTCAATGGATTATAGCACACGAAAATCGGCAAATTAATGGGTTCACATGCTCTGTGGCACATTTGACCTACAAAATGGGACGTTTTGGCCGTGAGGTCTATATGACTCCATAGCTAACGCCTTAACGGACGTCCACGAAAACTTTTGGCAAAAATAAGGTCGGAGTTACAGATCACAAAAAAGTCCATAGACAATAGCACACGAAAGTCGGCAAAATGAGGGGTTAACCTGCTCTGGGACACATTTGACCTTCAAAATGGGACGCATTGGCCGTGAGCGCTATATGGCTCCATAGATAAGGCCTTAACGAACGTCCACGAAAACTTTTTGCAAAAATATGGTCGGAATTCTAGATCTCCTAAAAGTCCATGGACTATAGCACACAAAAATTGGCAATATGAGGGGTTTACCTGCTCGGGGTCACATTTGAACTTCAAAATGGGACGTTCTGACCATGAGGGCTATATGACTCCATAGCTCAAGCTTTAATGGACGTCCACGAAAACCTTTGAAAAAAATGAGGTCGGAAATGTAGATCACCAGAAAGATAATGGACTATAGCACACGAAAATCGATAAATTAAGGGGTTGACCTGCTCTGGGGCACATTTGACCTACAAAATGGGACGTTTTGGCCGTGAGGGCTATATGGCTCCATAGCTAAAACGCCTTAACGGACGTCCACGAAAACTTTTCGCAAAAATAAGGTTGGAGTTCCAAATCACCAAAAAGTCCAAGGACAATAGCACACGAAAATCCGCAAAATGAGGTATTTACCTGCTCTGGGACACATTTGACCTTCAAAATGGGACGTTTTGGCCGTGAGCGATATTTGGCTCCATATCTAAGGCCTTAATGGACGTCCACGAAAACTTTTTGTAAAAATATGGTCGGAATTCTAGATCGCCTAAAAGTCCATGGACTATAGCACACGAAAATCGGCAATACGAGGGGTTTACCTGCTCGAGGGCACATTTGACCTTCAAAATGGGACGTTTTGGCCGTGAGGGCTATATGGCTTCATAGCTAAGGCTTTAAGGGACGTCCACAAAAACTTTTGAAAAAAATGAGGTCGGAAATCTAGATCACCAAAAAGTCCATGGACTATAGCACACGAAAATCGGCATAATAAGAGGTTTACCTGCTCTGAGGCACAGTTGACCTTAAAAATGGGACGTTTTGGCCGTGAGGGCTATATGGCTCCATAGCTAAGGCATTAAAGAACGTCCACGAAAACTTTTGAAAAAAATGAAGTCGAAATTCAAGATCAGCAAAAAGTCAATTCACTATAGCACACGAAAATCGGCAATATGAGGGGTTTACCTGCTCGGGGGAACATTTGACCTTCAAAATGGGACGTTTTGGCAATGAGGGCTATATGGCTCCATAGATAAGGCCTTAAAGAACGTCCACAGAAACTTTTGGATAAAATAAGGTAGAAGTTCCAGATTACCAGAAAGTCCATGGACAATAACACACGAAAATCAGCAAAATGAGGGTTTTACCAGCTCTTGGGCAGATTTGGCATTCAAAATGGGACGTTTTGGTCGGGAGGGCTATATGCCTCTATAGCTAGAGCCATAAGGGACGTCCACGAAATATTTTTTAAAAAATGAGGTCGAAGATCTAGATCACCAAAAAGTCCATGGACTATAGCACACGAAAATTGGCAAAATAAGGGGTTTACCTGCTCTGAGGGACATTTGACCTTCAAAATGGGACGTTTTGGCCTTGAGCGCTATATGGCTCCATAGCTAAAGCTTTAAAGAACGTCACGAAAACTTTTTGCAAAAATATGGTCGGAATTCTAGATCACCTAAAAGTCCATGGACTATAGGACACGAAAATTGGCAATATGAGGCGTTTACCTGCTCTGGGGAACATTTGACTTTCATAATGGGACGTTTTGGCCATGAGGTCTATATGGCTCCATACCTAACGCCTTAACGAACGTCCACGAAAACTTTTGGCAAAAATAAGGTCGGAGTTCCAGATCACCAAAAAGTCCATGGACAATAGCAAACGAAAATTGGCAAAATGAGGGGTTTACCTGCTTTGGGGAACATTTAACCTTCAAAATGGGACGTTTTGGCCGTGAGCGCTATATGGCTCCATAGATAAGACCTTAATGAACGTCCACGAAAACTTTTTGCAAAAATATGGTCGGAATTTTAGATCACCTAAAAGTCCATGGACTATAGCACACGAAAATCGGCAATATGAGGGGTTTAGCTGCTCGGGGGCACATTTGACCTTCAAAATGGGACGTTTTGGCCGTGAGGGCTATATGGCTTCATAGCTAAGGCTTTAACGGACATCCACGAAGATCTTTGAAAAAAATGAGGTCGGAAATCTAGATCACCAAAAAGATAATGGACTGCACACGAAAATCGGAAAAACGAGGGGTTTACTTGTTCTGAGCACATTTGACCTTCAAAATGGGAAGTTTTGGCCGTGAGCTCTATATGGCTCCATATATGAGGCCTTAACGAACGTCAACGAAAACTTTTTGCAAAAATATGGTCGGAATTCTAGATAACCTAAAGTCCATGGAATATAGCACACGAAAATCGGCAAAATGAGGGATTTACCTGCTTCGAGGCACATTTGACCTTCAAAATGGTACGTTTTGACCATGAGTGTTATATGGCACCATAGCTAAGCCTTAACGAACGTCCACTGAAACTTTTTGCAACATTAAGGTCGGAATTCTAGATCACCAAAAATTTCATGGACTGTAGCACACGAAAATCGGCAAAAAGGGGGGTTTACCTGCTCTGGGGACATTTGACCTTCAAAATGGGACATTTTGACCATGAGGGCTATATGGCTCCATATCTAAGGCTTTAACAGACGTCCACGAAAACTTTTGAAAAAAATGAGGTCGGAAATCTAGATCACCAAAAAGTCAATGGACTATAGCACACGAAAATTGGCAAATTAATGGGTTCACATGCTCTGTGGCACATTTGACCTACAAAATCGGACGTTTTGGCCGTGAGGTCTACTTGACTCCATATCTAACGCCTTAACGGACGTCCACGAAAACTTTTGGCAAAAATAAGGTCAGAGTTCCAGATCACCAAAAAGTCCATGGACAATAGCACACGATAATCGGCAAAATAAGGGGTTTACCTTCTTTGGGGCACATTTGACCTTCAAAATGGGACGTTTTGGCCGTGAGGGCTATATGGCTCTATAGCTAACGCCTTAACAGACGTCCACGAAATCTTTTTGCAAAAATAAGGTCAGAATTTTAGATCACCAAAAAGTCCATGGACTATAGGACACGAAAATCGGCAAAATGAGGGGTTTACCTACTCTGAGGCACATTTGACCTTCAAAATGGGACGTTTTGGCCGTGAGCGCTATATGTCTCCATAGCTAAGGCCTTAACGGACGTCCACGAAAACTTTTTGCCAAAAATTAGGTCAGAATTCTTGATCACCAAAAAGTCAATGGACTATAGCACACGAAAATAAGCAAAATGAGGGGTTTACCATCTCTGGGGCACATTTGAACTTCAAAATGGGACATTTTGGCCGTGAATGCTATATGGCTCCATAGCTAAGGCCTTAACGGACGTCCACGAAAACTTTTTGCAAAAATTAGGTCGGAATTCTAGATCTCCAAAAAGTCCATGGACTATAGCACACGAAAATAGGCAAAAAGGAGGGTTTAACTACTCTGGGGCACATTTGACCTTCAAAATAGGACGTTTTGGCCGTGAGGGCTATATGTCTCCATATCTAAGGCTTTAACGAACATCCATGAAAACTTTTGAAAAAAATGAGGTCGGAAATCTAGATCACCAAAAAGTCAATGGATAGCACACCAAAATCGGCAAAATAAGGGGTTTGCCTGCTCTGGGGTACATTTGACCTTCAAAATGGAACGTTTTCGCCGTGACGGCTATATGGCTCCATATATAACGCCTTAACGGACGTCCACGAAAACTTTTGGCAAAGATAAGGTCAGAGCTCCAGATCACCAAATAGTCCATGGACAATAGCACACGAAATCGGCAAAATGACGGGTTTACCTGCTCTAGGGCACATTTGACCTTAAAAATGGGATGTTTTGGCCGTGAGCGCTATATGGCTCCATAGAGAAGGCCTTAACGAACGTCCACGAAAAGTTTTTGCAAAAATATGGTCGGAATTCTAGATCGCCTAAAAGTCCATGGACTATAGCACACGAAAATCGGCAATATGAGTGATTAACCTACTCTGGCGCACATTTGACCTTCAAAATGCGACGTTTTGGTCGTGAGGTCTATATGGCTACATAGCTAACGCCTTAACGGATGTCCATGAAAACTTTTGGCAAAAATAAGGTCGGAGTTCCAGATCACCAAAAAGTCCATGGACAATAGCACACGAAAATCGGCAAAATGAGGGGTTTACCTGCTCTGGGGCACATTTGACATTCAAAATGGAATCTTTTGGCCGTGAGAGCTATATGGCTCCATAGATAAGGCCAAAACGAATGTCCACTAAAACTTTTTGCAAAAATATGATCAGAATTCTAGATCACCTAAAGGTCCATGGACTATACTACACGAAAATCGGCAATATAAGGGGTTTACCTGCCAGGGGGTACATTTGACCTTCAAAATGGGGCGTTTTGGCCATGAGGGCTATATGGCTTCATAGCTAAGGCTTTAAGGGACGTCCATGGAAACTTATGAAAAAAATGAGGTCAGAAATCTAGATCACCAAAAAGTTCATGGACTATAGCACATGAAAATCGGAAAAATAAGGGGTTTATCTTGTCTGACGCACATTTGACCATCAAAATGGGACGTTTTGGCCGTGAGCGCTATATGGCTCCATGCTAAGGCCTTAACGAACGTCCACGAAAAATTTTTGCAAAAATATGGTTGGAATTCTAGATCACCTAAAAGTCCATGGACTATAGCATACGAAAATAGGCAATATGAGGGGTTTACCTGCTCGGGGGCACATTTGCCCTTCAAAATGGGACGTTTTGGCCGTGAGCCCAATATGGCTCCATAGCTAAGGCCCTAACAGACGTCCATGAAAACGTTTTGCAAAAATGAGGTCAGAATTCTAGATCACTAAAAAGTCCATAGACTATACCACACGAAAATTGGCAAAATGAGGGGTTTACCTGGTCTGGGGCACATTTAAACTTCAAAATGGGACATTTTGGCCGTGAGGGCTATCTGGCTCCATAGCTAAGGCCTTAATGGATGTCCACGAAAACTATTGGCAAAAATAAGGTCGGAATTTCAGATAACCTAAAAGTCCATGGACTATAGCACACGAAAATCGGCAATATAAGAGGTTTACCTGCTCAGGGCACATTTGACCTTCAAAATGGGACGTTTTCGCGGTGAACACTATATGGCTCTATAGCTAAGGCCTTAACGGACGTCCACGGAAACTTTTTACAACAATGAGGTCTGAATTCTAGATTGCCTAAAAGTCCACGGACAAAAGCACACGAAAATCGGCAAAATGAGGGGTTAACCTGCTCTAGGGCACATTTGACCTTCAAAATGAGACGTTTTGGCCGTGAGCGCTATATGGCTCCATAGCAAAGACCTTAACGAACGTCCACAAAAACTTTTTGCAAAAATATGGTCGGAATTCTACATCACCTAAAAGTTCATGGACTATAGCACACGAAAATCGGCAATATGAAGGGTTTACCTACTCTGGGGCACATTTGACCATCAAAATGGGAAGTTTTGGCTGTGAGCGCTATATAGGCTTCATAGCTAACGCCTTAACGGACGTCCAGAAAACTTTTGGCAAAAATAAGGTCGGAGTTCCAGATCACCAAAAAGTCCATGGACAATAGCTCACGGAAATCTTCGAAATGAGGGATTTACCTACTCTGGGGCACATTTGACCTTCAAAATGGGACGTTTTGACCGTGAGCGATATATGTTTCCATAGATAAGGTCTTAACGAACGTCCACGAAAACTTTTTGCAAAAAAATGTTCGGAATTCTAGATCACCTAAAAGTCAATGGACTATAGCACACGAAAATTGGCAAGATGAGGGGTTTACCTGCTCGGGGGCACATTTGACCTTCATAATGGGACGTTTTGGCCGTGAGGGCTATATGGCTTCATAGATAACAGACGTCCATGAAAGCTTTTGGCAAAAATAAGGTCAGAGTTCCAGATCACCAAAAAGTCCATGGACAATAGCACACGAAAATCGGCAAAATGAGGGTTTACCTGCTCTGGGGCACATTTGACCTTCAAAATGGGACGTTTTAGACGTGAGCCCTATATGGCTCCATAGATGAGGCCTTAAAGAACGTCCACGAAAATGTTTTGCAAAAATAAGGTCGAAATTCTAGATCACCCAAAAGTCCATGGACTATAGCACACGAAAATCGGGAAAATGAGGGATTTACCTGCTCTAGGGAACATTTGATCTTAAAAATGGGACGTTTTGGCCGTGAGCGCTATATGGCTCCATTGATAAGGCCTTAACGAACGTCCACGAAAACTTTTTGCAAAAATATGGTCGGAATTCTAGATCACCTAAAAGTCCATGGACTATAGCGCACGAAAATCGGCAAAATGAGGGATCTACCAGCTCTGAGGCACATTTGACTTTCAAAATGGGACGTTTTGAACGTGAGCGCTATATGGCTCCATAGCCAAGGCCTTAACGGACGTCCACGGAAACTTTTTGCAAAAATGAGATCGGAATTCTAGATCTCCTAAAAGTCTATGGACTATAGCACACAAAAATCGGCAATATGAGGGGTTTACCTGCTCGGGGGCACATTTGACCTTCAAAATGGGACATTCTGACCATGAGGGTTATATGGCTCCATAGCTAAGGCTTTAATGGACGTCCACGAAAACCATTAAAAAAATGAGGTCGGAAATCTAGATCACCAAAAAGATAATGGACTATAGCAAACGAAAATCAATAAATTAAGAGGTTTACCTGCTCTGGGGCACATTTGACCTACAAAATGGGACGTTTTAGCCGTGAGGGCTATATGGCTCCACAGCTAACGCCTTAACGGACGTCCACGAAAACTTTTGGCAAAAATAAGGTTGGAGTTCCAGATCATCAAAAAGTCCAAGGACAATAGCACACGAAAATCCGCAAAATGATATATTTACCTGCTCTGGGCACATTTGACCTTCAAAATGGGACGTTTTGGCCGTGAGCAATATTTGGCTCCATATATAAGGCCTTAACGAATGTCCACGAAAACTTTTTGTAAAAATATGGTCGGAATTCTAGATCACCTAAAAGTCTATGGACTATAGCACGCGAAAATCGGCAATATGAAATGTTTACCTGCTCGGGGGCACATTTGACCTTCAAAATGGGACCTTTTGGCCGTGAGGGCTATATGGCTTCATAGCTAACGCCTTAACGGACGTCCACGAAAACTTTTGGCAAAAATAAGGTCGGAGTTCCAGATCACGAAAAAGTCCATGCACAATAGCACACGAAAATCGGCAAAATGAGGGGTTTACCTGCTCTTAGGCACATTTGACCTTCAAAATGGGACGTTTTGGCCGTGAGCGCTATATGGCTCCATAGATAAGGCCTTAACGAACGTCAACGAAAACTTTTGGCAAAAATAAGGTGGGAGTTCCGGATCACCAAAAAGTCCAAGGACAATAGCACACGAAAATCGGCAAAATGTGGGGTTTACCTGCTCTTGGGCACATTTG
Organism: Solanum gracilifrons; assembly: GCA_029582605.1. Classification (NCBI taxonomy): domain Eukaryota; kingdom Viridiplantae; phylum Streptophyta; class Magnoliopsida; order Solanales; family Solanaceae; genus Solanum; species Solanum gracilifrons. The sequence continues at coordinate 20,216 of JAJOOH010004473.1, forward strand.
ACAATCAAAATGGGACGTTTTGGCCGTGAGGGCTATATGGCTCCATAGCTAACGCCTTAAGGGACGTCCACGAAAACTTTTGAAAAAAAGGTGGTCGAAAATCTAGATCACCAAAAAGTCCATGGACTATAGCACACAAAAATCGGCAAAATAAGGGGTTTACTTGCTCTGAGGCACATTTGACCTTCAAAATGGGACATTTTAGCCGTGAGGTCTATATGTCTCCAAAGCTAACGCCTTAACAGACGTCCACGAAAACTTTTGGCAAAAATAAGATTGGAGTTCCAGATCACCAAAAAGTCCATGGACAATAGCACACAAAAATCGACAAAATGAGGGGTTTACCTGCTCTGGGGAACATTTGACCTTCAAAATGGGACGTTTTGGCCATGAGGGCTATATGGCTCCACAGCTAACGCCTTAACGGACATCCACGAATACTTTTGTCAAAAATAAGGTCGGAGTTCCAGATCACAAAAAAGTCCATGGACTGCACACGAAAATCGGCAAAATGAGGGGTTTACCTGCTCTGAGGCACATTTGACCTTTAAAATGGGTCATTTTCACCGTGAGCGCTATATGGATTCATAGCTAAGGCCTTAAGGGACGTCCACGTAAACTTTTTGCAAAAATGAGGTCAGAATTCTAGATCACCAAAAAGTCCATGACTATAGCACACGAAAATTGGCAAAATGAGGTGTTTACCTGCTCTGGGGAACATTTGAACTTCAACATGGGACATTTTGGCTGTGAGGGCTATATGGCTCCATAGCTAAGGCATTAACGGACGTCCACGAAAACATTTTGTAAAAATTAGGTCAGAATTCTAGATTTCCAAAAAGTCCATTGACTATAGCACACGAAAATAAGCAAAAAGGGGAGTTTACCTGCTCTGGGGCACATTTAACCTTTAAAATGGGACGTTTTGGCCGTGAGGGCTATATGTCTCCATAGCTAAGGCTTTAACGGAATTCCATGTAAGCTTTTGAAAAAAACGAGGTCGAAAATCTAGATCACCAAAAAGTCATTGGATAGCACACAAAAATCGGCAAAATAAGGGGTTTACCTGCTCTGAGGCACATTTGACCTTCAAAATGAGACGTTTTGGCCGTGAGGTCTATATGGCTCCATATCTAAGGCTTTAACAGACGTCACGAAAACTTTTGAAAAAAATGAGGTCGAAAATCTAGATCACCAAAAAGTCTATGGACTATAGCACACGAAAATCGGCAAATTAATGGGTTTACCTGCTCTGTGGCACATTTGACCTACAAAATGGGACGTTTTGGCTGTGAGGTCTATATGACTCCATATCTAACGCCTTAACGGACGTCCACGAAAACTTTTGGCAAAAATAAGGTCAGAGTTCCAGATCACCAAAAAGTCCATGGACAATAGCACACGAAAATCGGCAAAATGAGGGATTTACCTGCTCTGGGACACATTTGACCTTCAAAATGGGACGTTTTGGCCGTGAGCGCTATATGGCTCCATAGATAAGGCTTTAACAACGTCCACGAAAACTTTTTGCAAAAATATGGTCGAAATTCTAGATCACCTAAAAGTCCATGGACTATAGCACACGAAAATCGGCAATATGAGGGATTTACTTTCGCGGGGGCACATTTGACCTTCAAAATGGGACGTTTTGACCATGAGGGCTAAATGGATCCATAGCTAAGGCTTTAACGGATGTCCACGAAAACCTTTGAAAAAAATGTGGTCGGTAATCTAGATCACCAAAAATATAATGGACTATAGCACACGAAAATCGGCAATTTGAGGGTTTACCTGCTCTGGGGCACATTTGACCTACAAAATGGGACGTTTTGGCTGTGAGGGCTATATGGCTTCATAGCTAAGGCTTTAAGGGACGTCCACGAAAACTTTTGAAATAAATGAGGTCGAAAATCTAGATCACCAAAAATTCCATGGACTATAGCACACGAAAATCGGCAAAATTAGAGGTTTACCTGCTCTGAGGCACATTTGACCTTCAAAATGGGACGTTTTGGCCATGAGGTCTATATGGCTCCATAGTTAAGGCTTTAAAGGACGTCCACGATAACTTTTTAAAAAATGAGGTCGGAATTCTACATCAGAAAAAAGTCAATGCACTATAGCACACGCAAAAATCGGCAAAATAAGGGATTTACCTGCTCTGGAGCACATTTGACCTTCAAAATGAGACATTTTGGCCGTGAGGGCTATATGGCTTCATAGCTAACGCCTTAACGGACGTCCACGAAAACATTTGGCAAAAATAAGGTCGGAGTTCCAGTACACCAAAAAGTCCATGGACAGTAGCACACGAAAATTGGCTAAATGAGAGCTTTACCTGCTCTGGAGCACATTTGACCTTCAAAATGGGACGTTTTGGCCGTGAGCGCTATATGGCTCCATAGATAAGGCCTTAACGAACGTCCACAAAAACTTTTGGTTAAAATAAGGTGGGAGTTCCGGATCACCTAAAAGTCCATGGACAATAGCACACGAAAATCGGCAAAATGTGGGGTTTACCTGCTCTTGGGCACACTTGACAATCAAAATGGGACGTTTTGGCCATGAGGGCTATATGGCTCCATAGCTAACGCCTTAAGGGACGTCCACGAAAACTTTTGAAAAAAATGTGGTCGAAAATCTAGATCACCAAAAAGTCCATGGACTCTAGCACACGAAAATCGGCAAAATAAGGGGTTTACCTGCTCTGGAGCACATTTGACCTTCAAAATGAGACATTTTGGCTGTGAGGGCTATATGGCTTTATAGCTAACGCCTTAACGGACGTCCACGAAAAATTTTGGCAAAAATAAGGTCGGAGTTCCAGATCACCAAAAAGTCCATGGACAATAGCGCACGAAAATCGGCAAAATGAGGGGTTTACCTGCTCTGGGGCACATTTGACCTTCAAAATGAAACGTTTTGGCCGTGAGCGCTATATGGCTCCATAGATAAGGCCATAACGAATGCCCACAAAATTTTTTGACAAAATATGGTCGGAATTCTAGATCGCCTCGAAGTCCATGGACTATAGCACACGTAAATCGGCAATATGAGGGGTTTACCTGCTCGGGGGCACATTTGACCTTCAAAATGGGACCTTTTGGCCGTGAGGGCTATATGGCTTCATAGCTAACGCCTTAACGGACGTCCACGAAAACTTTTGGCAAAAATAAGGTCGGAGTTCCAGATCACCAAAAAGTCCATGCACAATAGCACACGAAAATAGGCAAAATGAGGGGTTTACCTGCTCTGAGGCACATTTGACCTTCGAAATGGGATGTTTTGGCCGTGAGCGCTATATGGCTCCATAGATAAGGCCTTGACGAACGTAAACGAAAACTTTTGGCAAAAATAAGGTGGGAGTTCCGGATCACCAAAAAGTCCATGGACAATAGCACACGAAAATCGGCAAAATGTGGTGTTTACCTGCTCTTGGGCACATTTGACAATCAAAATGGGACGTTTTGGCCGTGAGGGCTATATGGCTCCATAGCTAACGCCTTAAGGGACGTCCACGAAAACTTTTGAAAAAAATGTGGTCGAAAATCTAGATCACCAAAAAGTCCATGGACTATAGCACACAAAAATCGGCAAAATAAGGGGTTTACTTGCTCTGAGGCACATTTGACCTTCAAAATGGGACATTTTAGCCGTGAGGTCTATATGTCTCCAAAGCTAACGCCTTAACAGACGTCCACGAAAACTTTTGGCAAAAATAAGATTGGAGTTCCAGATCACCAAAAAGTCCATGGACAATAGCACAGGAAAATCGACAAAATGAGGGGTTTACCTACTCTGGGGCACATTTGACCTTAAAAATGGGACGCTTTGGCCGTGAGCACTATATGGCTCCATAGATAAAGCCTTAAGGAACGTCCACAAATAATTTTTGCAAAAATATTGTCGGAATTCTAGATCGCCTAAAAGTCCATGGACTATAGCACACGAAAATCGGAAAAATGAGGGGTTTACCTGCTCGTGGGCACATTTGACCTTCAAAATGGGCCTATTTGGCCGTGAGGGATATATGGCTTCATATCTAACGCCTTAACGGACGTCCACGAAATCTTTTGTCAAAAATAAGGTCGGAGTTCCAGATCACCTAAAAGTCCATGCACAATAGCACACGAAAATCGGTAAAATGAGGGGTTTACCTGCTCTGGGGCATATTTGACCTTCAAAATGAGACGTTTTGGCCATGAGCGCTATATGGCTCCATAGATAATGCCTTAACGCACGTCCATGAAAACTTTTGTCAAAAATAAGGTGGGAGTCCAGATCACCAAAAAGTCCATGGACAATAGCACACGAAAATCGGCAAAATGAGGGGTTTACCTGCTCTTGGGCACATTTGACATTCAAAATGGGAGGTTTTGGCCGTGAGGGCTATATACCTCCATAGCTAACGCCTTAAGGGACGTCCACGAAAACTTTTGAAAAAAATGAGGTCGAAAATCTAGATCACCAAAAAGTTCATGGACTATAGCACACGAAAATTGGCAAAATAAGGGGTTTACCTGCTCTGACGCACATTTGACCTTCAAAATGGGACGTTTTAGCCGTGAGGTCTATAAGACTCCATAGCTAATGCCTTAGCAGACGTCCACAAAAACATTTGGCAAAAATAAGGTCGGAGTTCCAGATCACCAAAAAGTCCATGGACAATAGCACACGAAAATCGGCAAAATGAGGGGTTTACCTGCTCTGGGGCACATTGGACCTTCAAAATGGGACGTTTTGGCCGTGAGCGCTATATGGCTCCATAGATAAGGCCTTAACGAACGTCCACGAAAATTTTTTGCAAAAATATGGTCGGAATTCTAGATCGCCTAAAAGTCCATTGACTATAGCACACGAAAATCGGCAATATGAGGGGTTTACCTGTTCGGGGGCACATTTGACCTTCAAAATGGGACGTTTTGGCCGTGAGGGCTATATGGTTTCTTAGCTAAGGCTTTAAGGGATGTCCACGAAAGCTTTTTAATAAAATGAGGTCGGAAATCTAGATCACCAAAAAGTCCATGGACTATATTACACGAAAATCGGCAAAATAAGAGGTTTACCTGCTCTGAGGCACATTTGACCTTCAAAATGGGACATTTTGGCCATGAGGGCTATATGGCTCCATAGCTGAGGCTTTAAAGGACGTCCACAAATCCTTTTGAAAAAAATGAGGTCGGAATTCTAGATTAGCGAAAAGTCAATGCACTATAGCACACGAAAATCCGCAAAATAAGGGATTTACCTTCTCGGGGGCACATTTGACCTTCAAAATGGGACGTTTTGGCCGTGAGGGCTATATGGCTTCATAGCTAAGGCTTTAAGAGATGTCCACTAAAACTTTTTAAAAAAATGAGGTCGGAAATCTAGATCACCAAAAAGTCCATGGACTATAGCACATGAAAATCGGCAAAATAAGGGATTTACCTACTCTGAGTCACATTTGACCTTCAAAATGGGACGTTTTGGCCGTGATGGCTATATGACTCCATAGCTAAGGCTTTAAAGGACGTCCACGAAATCTTTTGAAAAAAATGAGGTCGAAATTCTAGATCATCAAAAAGTCAATGCACTATAGCACACGAAAATCGGTAAATAAGGGGTTTACCTTCTCAGGGGCACATTTGACATTCAAAATGGGACGTTTTGGCCGTGAAGGCTATATGGCTCCATAGGTGACGCCTTAACGGATGTCCACGAAAACTTTTGATAAAAATAAGGTCGGAATTCCAGATCACCAAAAATTCCATGCACTATAGAACACGAAAATCGGCAATATGAAGGGTTTTCTTGCTCTGAGCACATTTGACCTTTAAAATGGGACGTTTTGGCCGTGAGCGCCATATGGATCTTTAGCTAAGGCTAAACGGACGTCCACGGAAACTTTTTCAAAAATGAGGTCGGAATTTTAGATCACCAAAAAGTCCATGTACTATAGCATACGAAAATCGGCAAAAAGGGGGGTTTACCTGCTCTGTGGCACATTTGACCTTCAAAATGGGACGTTTTGGCCGTGAGCCCTATATGGCTCCACAGATAAGGCCTTAATGAACGTCCACGAAAACTTTTGGTAAAAATATGGTCGGAATTCTATATCACCAAAAAGTCCATGGCCTATAGCACACGAAAATCGACAGTATGAGGGGTTTATCTGCTCGGGGAACATTTGACCTTCAAAATGGGACGTTTTGGCCGTGAGGGTTATATGGCTCCATAGCTAACGCCTTAAAAGACGTCCACGAAAACTTTTGGCAAAAAAAATGTCGGAATTCAAGATCACCAAAAAGTCTATGGACTATAGCACAAGAAAATCGGCAAAATGAGGGATTTACATGCTCTGAGGCACATTTGACCTTTAAAATGGGACGTTTTCGCCGTGAGCGCTATATGGCTCCATAGCTAAGGCCTTAACGGACGTCCACGCAAACTTTTTGCAAAAATGAGGTCAGAATTCTAGATCAGCAAAAAGTCCATGACTATAGCACACGAAAATTGGCAAAATGAGGGGTTTACCTGCTCTGGGGCACATTTGAACTTCAAAATGGGACATTTTGGCCGTGAGGCCTATATGGCTCCATAACTAAGCCTTAACGGACGTCCACAAAAATATTTTGCAAAAATTAGGTCAGAATTCTAGATTTCCAAAAAGTCCATGGACTATAGCACACGAAAATAGGCAAAAAGGGGGGTTTACCTGCTCTGGGGTACATTTGACATTCAAAATGGGACGTTTTTGCCGTGAGGGCTATATGGCTTCATAGCTAAGGCTTTAAGGGACGTCCATGAAAACTTTTGAAAAAAATAAGGTCGGAAATCTAGATCACCAAAAGGTCCATGGAATATAGCACAAGAAAATCGGCAAAATTAGGGGTTTACCTTCTCTGGGGCACATTTGACCTTCAAAATGGGACGTTTTGGCCGTGAAGGTTATATGGCTCCATAGATGAAGCCTTAACGGACGTCCACGAAAATTTATTGCAAAAATAAGGCCGGAATTCCAGATCACCAAAAAGTCTATGGACTATTGCACACGAAAATCGGCAAAATGACGGGTTTACTTTCTCTGAGCACATTTGACCTTTAAAATGGGACGTTTTGGCCGTGAGCGCTATATGGCTCTATAGCTAAGGCCTTAACGGATGTCCACAAAATTTTTTTACAAAAATGAGGTCGGAATTTTATATCACCAAAAAGTCCATGGACTATAGCATACGAAAATTGGCAAAAAGGGGGTTTATCTACTCTGGGGTACATTTGACCTTCAGCATGGGACGTTTTGGCCGTGAGCCCTATATGGTTCCATAGATATGGCCTTAACGAACGTCAACGAAAACTTTTTGCAAAAATATGGTCAAAATTCTAGATCACCTAAAAGTCTTTGGACTATAGCACGCGAAAATCGGCAATATGAAATGTTTACCTGCTCGGGGGCACATTAGACCTTGAAAATGGGATGTTTTGGTCGTGAGGGCTATATGGCTTCATAACTAACTCCTTAACGGATGTCCACGAAAACTTTTGGCAAAAATAAGGTCGGAGTTCCAGATCACCAAAAAGTCCATGGACAATAGCACACGAAAATCGGCAAAATGAGGGGTTTACCTGCTCTGGGGCACATTTTACCTTCAAAATGGGACATTTTGGCCGTGAGCGCTATATGGCTCCATAGATAAGGCCTTAACGAACGTCCACAAAAACTTTTGGCAAAAATAAGGTGGGAGTTCCAGATCACCAAAAAGTCCAAAGACAATAGCACACGAAAATCGACAAAATGAGGGGTTTACCTGCTCTTAAGCACATTTGACATTCAAAATGGGACGTTTTGGCCGTGAGGGCTATATGGCTCCATAGCTAACGGCTTAAAGGACGTCCACGAAAACTTTTGAAAAAAATGAGGTCGAAAATCTAGATGACCAAAAAGTCCATGGACTATAGCACACGAAAATTGGCTAAAAAGGGGTTTACCTGCTCTGAAGCACATTTGACCTTTAAAATGGGACGTTTTAGCCGTGAGCGCTATATGGCTCCAAAGCTAAGGCCTTAAAGAACGTCACGAAAACTTTTTACAAAAATATGGTCGAAATTCTAGATCACCTAAAAGTCCATGGACTATAGCGCACGAAAATCGGCAAAATGAGGTGTTTACCTGCTCTGGGGCACATTTGACCTTCAAAATGGGACGTTTTGGCCATGAGGTCTATATGGCTCCATAGCTAAAGTCTTAACGGAAGTCCACGAAAACTTTTGGCAAAAATAAGATCGGAGTTCCAGATCACCAAAAAGTCCATGGACAATAGCACACGAAAATCGGCAAAATAAGGGGTTTACCTGCTCTGGGGAACATTTGACCTTCAAAATGGGACGTTTTGGCCGTGAGCACTATATGGATCCATAGATAAGGCCTTAACGAACGTCCACAAAAACTTTTTGCAAAAATATGGTCGGAATTTTAGATCACCTAAAAGTCCATTGACTATAGCACACAAAAATCGGCAATATGAGGGGTTTAGCTGCTCGGGGGCACATTTGACCTTCAAAATGGGACGTTTTGGCCGTGAGGGCTATATGGCTCCATAGCTAACGCCTTAACGGACATCCACGAATACTTTTGTCAAAAATAAGGTCGGAGTTCCAGATCACAAAAAAGTCCATGGACTGCACACGAAAATCGGCAAAATGAGGAGTTTACCTGCTCTGAGGCACATTTGACTTTTAAAATGGGACATTTTCACCGTTAGCGCTATATGGATTCATAGCTAAGGCCTTAACGGACGTCCACATAAACTTTCTGCAAAAATGAGGTCAGAATTCTAGATCACCAAAAAGTCTATGACTATAGCACACGAAAATTGGCAAAATGAGGTGTTTACCTGCTCTGGGGAACATTTGAACTTCAAAATGGGACATTTTGGTTGTGAGGGCTATATGGCTCCATAGCTAAGGCCTTAACGGACGTCCACGAAAACATTTTGTAAAAATTAGGTCAGAATTATAGATCTCCAAAAAGTCCATTGACTATAGCACACGAAAATAAGCAAAAAGGGGAGTTTACCTGCTCTGGGGCACATTTGACCTTTAAAATGAGACGTTTTGGCCGTGAGGGCTATATGTCTCCATATCTAAGGCTTTAACGGACTTCCATGTAAGCTTTTGAAAAAAATGAGGTCGGAAATCTAGATCACCAAAAAGTCAATAGACTATAGCACACGAAAATCGGGAAATTAAGGGGTTTACCTGCTCTGGGGCACATTTGACCTACAAAATGGGACGTTTTGGCCGTGAGGTCTATATGACTCCATAGCTAACGCCTTAACGGACGTCCACGAAAACTTTTGTGCAAAACTAAGGTCGGAGTTCCAGATCACCAAAAAGTCCATGGATAATAGCACATGAAAATCGGCAAAATGAAGGGTTTACCTGCTCTGGGACACATTTGACCTTCAAAATGGGATGTTTTGGCCGTGAGCGCTATATGGCTCGATAGATAAGGCCTTAACGAACGTCCACAAAAAGTTTTTGCAAAAATATGGTCGGAATTCTAGATCACCAAAAAGTCCATGGACTATATCACACGAAAATGGGCAATATGAGGAGTTTACCTACTCGGGGGCACATTTAACCTTCAAAATGGGACGTTTTGACCGTGATGACTATATGGCTCCATAGCTATGGCTTTAACGGACGTCCACGAAAACCTTTGAAAAAAATGAGGTCGGAAATCTAGATCACCAAAAATATAATGGACTATAGCACACGAAAATTGGCAAATTAAGGGGTTTACCTACTCTGGGGCACATTTGACCTACAAAATAGGTCGTTTTGGCCGTGAGGGCTATATGGCTCCATAGCTAACGCCTTAACGGACGTCCACGAAAATTTTTGGTAAAAATACGGTCGAAGTTTCAGAACACCAAAAAGTCCAGGGACAATAGCACACGAAAATCCACAAAATGAGGGGTTTACCTGCTCTGGGGCACATTTGACCTTCAAAATGGGACGTTTTGGCCGTGAGCGCTATATGGCTCCATAGATAAGGCCTTAACGAAAGTCCACGAAAACTTTTTGCAAAAATATGGTCGAAATGCTACATCGCCTAAAAGTCCATGGATTATAGCACACAAAAATCGGCAATATGAGGGGTTTACCTGCTCGGGGGCACATTTGACCTTCAAAATGGGACGTTTTGGCCGTGAGGGCTATATGGCTTCATAGCTAAGGCTTTAAGGGACGTCCACGAAAACTTTTGAAAAAAATGAGGTCGAAAATCTGGATCACCAAAAAGTCAATGGACTATAGCAGACGAAAATCGGCAAAATAAGAGGTTTACCTGCTCTGAGGCACATTTCACCTTCAAAATGGGACGTTTTGGTCGTGAGCCCTATATGGCCCCATAGATAAGGCCTTAACGAACCTCCACGAAAACTTTTTGCAAAAATATGGTCGGAATTCTAGATCACCTAAAAGTCCATGGACTATAGCACACGAAAATCGGCAATATGAGGGGTTTACCTGCTCGGGGGCACATTTGATCTTCATAACGGGACGTTTTGGCCGTGAGGGCTATATGGCTTCATAGCTAACTCATTAACGGACGTCTACAAAAAGTTTTGGCAAAAATAAGGTCGGAGTTCCAGATCACCAAAAAGTCCATGGACAATAGCACACGAAAATCGGTAAAATGAGGGGTTTACCTGCTCTGGGGCACATTTGACCTTCAGAATGGGACGTTTTGGCCGTGAGCGCTATATGGCTCCATAGATAAGTCCTTAACGAACGTCCACGAAAAATTTTTGCAAAAATATGGTCGGAATTCTAGATCGCCTAAAAGTCCATGGATTATAGCACACGAAAATCGACAATATGAGGGGTTTACCTGCTCGGGGGTACATTTGACCTTCAAAATGGGACGTTTTGGCCGTGAGGGCTATATAGCTTCATATCTAACGCCTTAACGGATGTCCACGAAAACTTTTGGCAAAAATAAGGCCGGAGTTCCAGATCACCAAAAAGTCCATGCACAATAGCAAACGAAAATCGGCAAAATGAGGGTTTACCTGCTCTGTGGCACATTTGACCTTCAAAATGAGACGTTTTGGCCGTGAGCGCTATATGGCTCCATAGATAAGTCCTTAACGAACGTCCGCGAAAAATTTTTGCAAAAATATGGTCGGAATTCTAGATCGCCTAAAAGTCCATGGATTATAGCACACGAAAATCGGCAATATGAGGGGTTTACCTGCTCGGGGGCACATTTGACCTTCAAAATGGGACGTTTTGGCCGTGAGGGCTATATAGCTTCATATCTAATGCCTTAACGGAAGTCCACGAAAACTTTTGGCAAAAATAAGGCCGGAGTTCCAGATCACCAAAAAGTCCATGCACAATAGCAAACGAAAATCGGCAAAATGAGGGGTTTACCTGCTCCGGGGCACATTTGACCTTCAAAATGAGACGTTTTGGCCGTGAGCGCTATATGGATCCATAGATAATGCCTTAACGAACGTCCACGAAAACTTTTGGCAAAAATAAAGTGGGAGTTACAGATCACCAAAAAGTCCATGGACAATAGCACACGAAAATCGGCAAAATGAGTGGTTTACCTGCCCTTGGGCACCTTTGACATTCAAAATGGGACGTTTTGGCCGTGAGGGCCATATGGCTCCATAGCTAACGCCTTAAGTAACGTCCACGAAAACTTTTGAAAAAAATTAGGTCGAAAATCTAGATCACCAAAAAGTCCATGGACTATAGCACACGAAAATCGGCAAAATAAGGGGTTTACCTGCTCTGACCCACATTTGACCTTCAAAATGGGACAATTTTGGCCGTGAGGTCTATATGGATCCATAGCTAACGCCTTAACAGACGACCATGAAAACATTTGGCAAAAATAAGGTCGGAGTTCCAGATCACCAAAAAGTCCATGGACAATAGCACACAAAAATCGGCAAAATGAGGGATTTACCTGTTCTGGGGCACATTTAACATGCAAAATGGGACGTTTTGGCCGTGAGCGCTATATGGCTCCATAGATAAGGCCTTAACGAACGTCCCCAAAAATTTTTTGCAAAAATATGGTCGGAATTCTAGATCGCCTAAAAGTCCATTGACTATAGCACACGAAAATCGGCAATATGAGGGGTTTACCTGCTCGGGGGCACATTTGAGAATCAAAATGGGAAGTTTTGGCTGTGAGGGCTATATGGCTTCATAGCTAAGGCTTTAAGGGACGTCCATGAAAACTTTTGAAAAAAATGAGGTCGGAAATCTAGATAACCAAAAGTCCATGGACTATAGCACACGAAAATCGGCAAAATAAGAGGTTTACCAGCTCTGAGGCATATTTGACCTTCAAAATGGGGCGTTTTGTCCATGAGAGCTATATGGCTCCATAGCTAAGGCTTTAAAGGACGTCCACGAAAACTTTTGAAAAAAATGAGGTCGGAATTCTAGATCAGCAAAAAGTAAATGCACTGTAGCCCACGAAAATTGGCAAAATAAGGGGTTTACCTTCTCTGGGGCACATTTGACCTTCAAAATGGGACGTTTTGGCCGTGAGGGATATATGGCTTCATAGCTAAGGCTTTAAGGGACGTCCACGAAATCTTTTGAAAAAAATGAGGTCGAAAATATAGATCACCAAAAAGTCCATGGACTATAGCACATGAAAATCGGCAAAATAAGGGATTTACCTGCTCTGAGGCACATTTGACCTTCAAAATATGTCGTTTTGGCCGTGAGGGCTATATGGCTCCATAGCTAAAGCTTTAAAGGACGTCCACGAAAACTTTTGAAAAAAATGAGGTCGGAATTCTAGATCACCAAAAAGTCATTGCACTATAGCACACGAAAATCGGCAAAATAAGGGGTTTACCTTCTCTGGGGAACATTTGACCTTTAAAATGGGACGTTTTGGCCGTGAAGGCTATTTGGCTTCATAGCTGACGCATTAACGGACGTCCACGAAAACTTTTGACAAAAATAAGGTCGAAATTCCAGATCACCAAAAAGTCCATGGACTATAGCATACGAAAATCGGCAATATGAAGGGTTTATTTGCTCTGAGCACATTTGACATTTAAAATGAGACGTTTTGGCCGTGAGCGCTATATGGATCTATACCTAAGGCTTAACGGACGTCCACGGAAACTTTTTGCGAAAATAAGGTTGGAATTCTAGATCACCAAAAAGTCCATGGACTATAGCACACGACAATCGGTAAAAAGTGGGGTTTACCTGCTCTGGGGAACATTTGAGCTTCAAAATGGGACGTTTTGGCCGTGAGCCCTATATGGCTACATAGATAAGGCCTTAACGAACGTCCACGAAAACTTTTTGTAAAAATATGGTCGGAATTCTATATCACCAAAAAGTCCATGGACTATAGCAAACGAAAATCGGCAATATGAGCGGTTTATCTGCTCGGGGGCACATTTGACCTTCAAAATGGGACGTTTTGGCCATTAGAGCTATATGCCTCCATAGCTAACGCTTTAATGGACGTCCACGAAAACTTTTGCCAAAAATATGGTCGGAATTCAAGATCACCAAAAAGTTTATGGATTATAGCACAAGAAAATCGGCAAAATGAGGGATTTACCTGCTCTGAGGGACATTTGACCTTTAAAATGGGACGTTTTCGCCGTGAGCGCTATATGGCTCCATAGCTAAGGCCTTAACGGACGTCCACGTAAACTTTTTGCAAAAATGAGGTCAGAATTCTAGATCACCAAAAAGTCCATGACTATAGCACACGAAAATTGGCAAAATGAGGGGTTTACCTTCTCTGCGGCACATTTGTACTTCAAAATGGGACATTTTGGCCGTGAGGGCTATATGTCTCCATAACTAAGGCCTTAACGGACGTCCACGAAAATATTTTGCAAAAATTAGGTCAGAATTCTAGATCTCCAAAAAGTCTATGGACTATAGCACACGAAAATAGGCAAAAATGGGGGTTTACCTGCTCTGGGGAACATTTGACCTTCAAAATGGGACGTTTTGGCCGTGACCGCTATATGCCTCTATAGCTAAGGCCTTAACGAACGTCCACGAGAACTTTTTGCACTAATATGGTCGGAATTCTAGATCATCTAAAAGTCTATGGACTATAGCACACGAAAATCGGCAATATGAGGGGTTTACCTGCTCGGAGGCACATTTGACCTTAAAAATGGGACGTTTTGATCGTGAGGGCTATATGGCTTTATAGCTAAAGATTCAAGGGACGTCCACGAAAACATTTGTAAAAAATGAGGTCAAAAATCTAGAACACCAAAAAGTCAATGGATATAACACACGAAAATCGGCAAAAAGGAAGGTTTACCTACTCTGGGCAAATTTGATCTTCAAAATGGGACGTTTGGACCGTGAGGGCTATATGGCTCCATAGCTAAGGCTTTTACGAACGTCCACAAAAACTTTTGAAAAAAATGAGGTCGGAAATCTAGATCACCAAAAAGTCAATAGACTATAGCACACGAAAATCGGTAAAATCAGGGGTTTACCTGCTCTGGGGAACATTTGATTTTCAAAATGGGACGTTTTGGCTGTGAGGGCTATATGGCTCCATAGCTAAGGCTATAACGGAGATCCACAAAAACTTTTGGCAAAAATAAGGTCGGAATTCTAGATCACCTAAAAGTCCATGGACTATAGCACACGAAATCGGTTATATGAGGGGTTTACCTGCTCTGGGCACATTTGACCTTCAAAATGGGACGTTTTAGCTTGGGCTATATGGCTCCATAACTAAGGATTTAACAAACGTCCAAGAAAACTTTTGGAAAAATAAGGTCCGAATTCTAGATTACCAAAAAGTCAATGGACTATAGCACACGAAAATCGACAAAATGAAGGGTTTACCTGCTCTGGGGCCCATTTGACCTTCAAAATGTGACGTTTGGGCCTAGAGTGCCATATGGCTCCATAGCTAAGGATTTAACAGACGTCCACGAAAATTTTTGCTAAAAGTGAGGTCAGAATTCTAGATCACCAAAAAGTCCATGGAATATAGCACACGAATAACGGCAAAATGAGGGGTTTACCTTTTCTGGAGTACATTTGACCTTCAAAATGAGACGTTTTGGCCGTGAGGGCTATATGGCTCAATAGCTAAGGCTTTAACGGAAGTCCACGAAAACTTTTGAAAAAAATGAGGTCGAAAATCTAGATCACCAAAAAGTCAATGGACTATAGCACACGAAAATCGGCAAAAAAAGGGGTTGACCTGCTCTGGGAGACATTTGACCTTCAAAATGGAACGTTTTTGCCGTGAGGGCTATATGGCTCCATAGCTAACGCCTTATCGGACGTCCACGAAAACTTCTGGCAAAATTAAGGTCGGAGTTCCAGATCACCAAAAAGTCCATGGACTATCGCACACGAAAATCGGCAAAATGAGGGGTTTACTTGCTCTGGGGCACATTTGACCTTCAAAATGGGACG
>JAJOOH010004474.1:0-43506 GCA_029582605.1 Solanum gracilifrons
AATTATGTATAACTTTAAAATGAGATGAGGGATATATATATATATATATATATATATATATAGGGATATATGTATCCATTTTAGGCAGCACACAAATTTTTGGGCAGCACCTTTGAAGGACAGCTGCCCAAGGGATAAACATCACTTGTTTGACTATATATTTTCACCCCTCCTTTAGTAATTTCGTTGTCCTCAAGCCTTAGAGCCTTAAAAACATCTCTAAACAGATTGTTCTTCAAAATCACAAGAGAAAACTTGGTTCTTTTGGTTGGAATTTGAGACACACACTTCTTTTTGGTAAGTGACAAAATCTGTTTCTGAGTTGGGTAGTGTTTGGTATTTTATGCATATCACTCGATCTAGAACTTAGTTTGCCGTTAATAGATATGATTTGGAAATATAACTCGTATACCTACAACTCTTATGTTTATGTAAAACGCTAATTTAACTGTTATGGATACGAAATGTGGGACGCAACATAGGGAAAGCTCTGCCCAGATTTCGGAAATTGAAATCCTGGATGATCAGCTGTTAGTGTTTTGAATATATCCTTTTGTACAAAATGTATTTTGCGGTGATTCTTGTTTGTTTGCAACCTTAAGAGATGTAGTTATATCTTTTATGAAGGTTATAAAGTTTAGTTTTGCCGTTTTCGTTTTCAAATCTAGCTTGCGACTTGAGGTACCAGGCTGGACCGATTCACTGTTTTGGGAGCGTAGTTGTATTTGTACATGCTAGGCTTACTTGTGATGATGATCCTATTTTACGTCAACATTACTGAGCTAATAGAAGTTAAAGAAGTTATGTAGTTGTATTTTTTAGGTTATATATACTCGTGTACAAGCTGAGAACCTTGAGACGTTGGTCGGGCTACGGTTTGAATTATTGATGTTTTGTTGGATTGTTTCTATGCTAAAGCCCGAGGTTTGTGTATAAAATTGTACTTGTACTCTTGTTATTTTCTTGTATATTAGAAGGGTTATCTCGATACCTTGGTTACTCTTGTCACTTGGCATTGTCATGTCGGTATCCTTTAAGGCGTTAAAGACGCTCATGTAACTCGCCCACTTGTACAGACTGTTTGATCACCTAGCACTCTTGTTGCGACCTTGTCCTTCTTGTGACTGTGACTTTGTCACTCTTGGCATGCCTCTTGATTCGGATCACTTGCCATCTTGACTCTGGATTTTTATTCCGTCTTATGAATGGAAGTTGTCCATTTTAAGTACGAATTAGAAAGCCATTTTTAATATGGTTCTTGGTTCTCTTGATTATTGGGCTTTGACCCTTCTTGATACAGGGAGTCAGCCCTTCTTGATACTTGCTTGTGCTTGGTGTGACGACATGATGTATATATTGGGCGAGCCTTGTTATTGAATCTCTTAGAAATTGGTGCTATGAGCATTCTTGACACTTGGATCTTTAAATATAGAACTTGATGCCTTAATGTGAACTCTAGTTACTTGATAGGTTCTACACCGTGTAGGTAGTAGTATGGGGTGCTATCTACACATGGCATGAGTAGCCTTTGAAGGTGCCAAAATGAGTTCCCTAACTCTATATGACTAAAGTGTGAAGTCTCCTAAATGCATGAATGTGCCCTAAATGACTTTAAAGAAGAATGTTGACTTATTGTCTAAATGATTTGTTGAATGAATAACTAATGTTAATGAAGTGAGTTACTTAGTATGTTACCTGGAAGCATGATGGTTCTTGTCTATAGTAGCCTTGAGGAGCACTTAGATGTGTAGGAAGAGGCTGTATGGGCAGCCATTTCATGTCTCACTCAAGTGTGTCTCAGGGTAACCTTAGATAAGGGTCCTTGGATGATGAAATGAGTTACATGGTGAAAATGTTGAGTACGTCTGTAATGTGGGTAATGTCTTATATGTTGGTTATGTTTTATAATTTGTCAATGTTGGTTATGTTTTATAACTTGTCAATGTTTGTGAGGTTTTACTAAAATGGCATAAGGCATGACTTTCAACCAAATGTCCTTTTTAGCATGTTTTTGCATGGTCTCCATACTTAGTGCTTAATTGTGCTAACCCCTTTCTTTCCCTTGTGACTAAAGTGCAGGGATTTGGAGATGTTGATATTCCATGGTTGATGGATAGGTTTCTAAGGTGTTTTGAAGATGAAGAATTGGTGAGTCCTCATAGATTCGAGGACAATAACCAACATGTTCCTTTATGTCTTGTAGTTTCGTTATAGTTTTGAGTGGGCTTAATCCCAATGTTTTATTCAAGTATTAGATGGTTTTGAGGCATCTTGGATAAAGTGTAGAAAGTCTTCCGCTTGCTATTTAATGAAAGTATCTTCGTGTGTGAAGAAAGTTTTAAATTCTCCTCTATTTTTTTTTGTATCGTATGCAATGAGTGATCCATGAGGCTTGTATTTGACCTCTTTGAGTTTGAATACGCCGGTTACGACTAGCGGGTGCTCTCGGGTCATGACATGAACAGATAATGAAGTAATTTTATACACTAAGGAGAGGGGAAATATTGTCAGCTATTTGGAGATCGTACGCTGCCACTATATTTCCTTTACTAGGAATAGAACTTGCGAAATTCCCTTATTGATATTAATTGCAAGTATCAGATTTCATACCGAAGAATATTGAATCGAATAGCCTTACATACCTTATTCTCTGACCAATATAACTATTGCGATTCAGCCTCCCCTTTTAGATATTAATCT
Source organism: Solanum gracilifrons (assembly GCA_029582605.1). Taxonomy (NCBI): domain Eukaryota; kingdom Viridiplantae; phylum Streptophyta; class Magnoliopsida; order Solanales; family Solanaceae; genus Solanum; species Solanum gracilifrons. The sequence goes on from JAJOOH010004474.1 coordinate 2,701, forward strand.
ACAATATAAGTCATGATAAACTAATATTAGCAGCTATGACACTGTGAACCTCGTAAACCAATAACTAACTTTGACTAGTAGTTAGCCCATACAGCCCTCAAAATAATGTATATCATCACACCCTCCTTCTTTGCCTAATACACATTATATATCCTTTTCCAAGATTACCTAAGCTGCACCAACAACAATACACATAAAACAGCCTAAAATATTCTCTATCATACAACCAATTATTGAACTCACCACCCCCTTGAGTTCTTTATGACAGCACACCCATAATTCCTTACTCAAACTCATACATAAGGAGGAAGAAAATGGAGCAGTCACCTTACCTCAATTTCTGCAACTTCTCCTTATAACTTGAATTCCTCCAGAACTTCAACTTCCCTTCACACTTAAACCAAAGAAGAAGAGAAAAGTATCTTAATAATTAAGGAAAGTGAGCAGTATCTTGTGGGAACTTCTGCCTAGTACATGAATAACATATTTTCTAGTCTTCCAGGGGAGAATTAAGCTAAATCCATAAGTGTTTCTCTTACCTTGGTTTGCAGATATGAGGGTTTCTTCAAGAACCCTAGAAGGAATTTTTAGGCTGCTCTTGAAAGAAAAAGGAGAGACAGCTGAAATGAATTGTGAATTTGTATGTTAAAATGAGTGAAAAGATCAGCTCATATTGGGTTTATATGGAGCCTTCTTGACCATAAAAAAATAATCCTCTAGAACCTCCATTTTGATCCATTTTCAGCCACTAATTGATCAAGTAGATGATGCACCTGCTTATGTACATCAAGCAACTCAAAAGGTCAAACTAGGTGATGCACCTACTAGCTTTCACTTGGGCATAAATATATTGGGCCTTGACAGATTTGGCTGTTGGGCTTTCATTTCATTTTGCTTTATTTAACATAGTTTGGGCCTCAAGTGAGTCCATTAGCATAGTCGCAAATCTGATCCATAAACCTTGACCTTTTTAACTATATCCATATAGTTCAAGTAGGTGATGCACCTACTTGGTTCTTTGGACTAGTCAATAAGTCAAAGTAGGTGATGCACCTACTTGTCACCTACTAGCTTAGTTAAGTCAAACAAGCAGCTCACATATTTTAATCCATTTTCTAATTATTAATCTCTTTTTCTTTAACTTAGAACTTAACTTTCAACTTTAAGCTCAATTACCACCTTCCCGTCTCGAGTTTAAATACTTCCGTTGGAGTTATAACTTGCAGTACACATGCTGCAACGTGCAAGGCATCACATCACCTTCTGAGCTAGTTTAAACCAAAGCTAATCATATAATAAAACACGGTCCCTCACCTATACTATAAGGCTATGTCAAGTATCACAAGAACAGAACAAGCATACGCATAATACGGGCTGTTACAAATACCTTTATAATACTACAGTAAAAATGGGGCAAAAGTATGTGCATGACAAATTACCCGCATTTTCTTCTGGATTGTACCATACATGTATTGGAATGGTTGAATCACATAGAATAGTAAACAAAAGATTTACTAATCCTAATAATTTTATCATTTGGCATGACTAGTTGGGCCATCCCAATTATAATATGATGCACAAAATTATCGAGAATTCACATGGACATACTTTGAAGAATCAGAAAATTCTTCAATCAAAGGAATTCTCTTGTGTTGCTTGTTCTCAAGGAAAGTTGGTTATTAAACCATCAGTAGCTAAGGTTTGGATTGAATCCCCTGCATTTGTGGAACGTATACAAGGTGATATATGTGGGCATATTCACCCTCCATGTGAACCATTTAAATATTATATGGTCTTGATAGATGCATCTAAAAGATGATCACCTGTGTGCTTATTATCAACTCGCAATATGGCTTTTGCGAGGTTGTTGGCTCAAAAAATAAAATTAAGAGCACAATTTTCAAATTATGCAATAAAGACAATTCGACTTGATAATACCGGTGAGCTTACATTGCAGGCCTTTATTGATTATTGTTTGTCCACTTGAATAACAGTTGAACATCCAGTTACTCATGTTCACACTCAAAATGATCTAGCAAATTTTTTGATTAAGCGTCTCCAATTGATAGCTAGATCATTGCTAATGAGGATAAAGTTACATGTTTCAATATGGGGGCGTGCTATTTTGCATGTAGCAGCATTGGTGTGCATAAGGACAACTAGTTATCATGAATTCTCGCCATTATACTTGTCTTTCAGTCATGAGCCAAATATTTCTCATCTTAGAATTTTTTGGTGCTCGGTATATGTTCCAATTGCTCTGCCGCGACACACAAAAAGGTTCCCCAAGAACATTAGGGGTCTATATTGGGTATGAATCTCCTTCTATTATCAAATATTTGAAACATACGACAGGAGATTCATTTACAATGGGATTTGATGATTGTCATTTTGATTAATCAGTATACCCAACATAATGGGGAGAACATAAGCAGTTGGAAAATGAGATAGATTGGAATTCATTATACCTATCTCATTTAAATCCTTGAATAAATCAATGTGAGAAAGAGGTTAAAAAGATGATTTATTTATAAAATATTGCAAATCAACTACCATATGTATTTACTAACCTTTCAAGGGTAACTAAATCTTATATTCCAACCACATATGCTCCAGTTCGAGTTGATATCCTGATAGAACAAATTGTTAAGGCAAATGAATCTAAATCGCGTTTAAAACGTGGTAGGCGTTAATCTCTATGAGGTGACACTATTTCAAATTCATCTTTCAAATAAAGTATTTATATTCTTACTAATCCTTCAAAGTCCACTCTCTTGAAATACTTGTTAGTTTTGTGAGCTAATTTTTTGCAAAGATTATTATTTGCATACAACAAAGATCGATCTTTTTAAGACAAAAATCTTGTGGTCTGGATGATTCAAAGGAAACCCCAAATCAAATCAATTTTTATTTTACAAATCTAATTTTGGTAGATTTAAATTCAAAAGATTTTATACTACCATCAAAATTCAAATCCATAAAATAATTACTCATTTAATTTTTTAAAGTTATGTTTAGACCTGGTGCTTCTCCACACCGTCTATTTGAACAAACGACAACTTCAGTTCATTAATCAGTTCATGTACCCTTTTTAACTTTCTCCTCTAATGGATATTCATAGTGTAACACCTCAGATTTTGAAAAGCGTTAAAGAAAGGTTCATACAAGTCAATCATTAGTTATAGTTTTGGGTCAAATTCAATCAACCATATCTTTTAGCACATAAAGAATTAGGTGACCCGTGACCTACTAAATTGAAGGTCTTTGAGTCCTCTTTTCAATGTGTCACGCCCCGAGCCTACACCCTGGGCACAATTGGTACTCGAGAACCATTGTTGGCCATAAGAGAACCCTTGGCCTGGCTTAACTCTTAGCAGAAGACTTACTCATAAATGAGATGAACTTAAAAGATAAGCTTTACTCAACTGTCTCAAAAGATAAACTCAGAATGTTTTACAAACAAACATTCAACTAGCCAAAGAGACAACTCAAGTCTTAACATAAACAACTGAAAAAAATGAAAAGAATCATGAGCTACTCTCTATCTATCTATGAAGCCTCTAATACTATGAGGATGTCGGGACAAGACTTCCAATCATCCTAATAACAAAACTGGAATAATAAAACAAAATGAGGGATCCTCTAGAAGCAAGGAAGCTCACCAAAGAACTCTGGGACTCAACTGGATCAATGAAGCACTGGATACTGATCTTGGTTACCTGTATATGCATCATAAAAGATGCAGGCCAAATGGCGTCAGTACATGGTATGTACGAGCATGAGAGGGGAAGTCTAAAACATGACATAAGCTTGAACTGGAACTGAAAGAAAAACTTACCTCGTCTCAACTAAACTCAGGGATACTCAACTCGTTTCAATATAAAACAGTAGTAAAGAATGCATTATAAAGAAAAGCGTTCAAAACAGTAAATAACAACTCAATGTATTTAATAACACAATATACTCAGTTTGTATGCAATAATACAAAATAAACTATGTTTGTATGTGAAAATACAAAATAAACTCTGTTTGTATGTAAAAATATAAAATAAACTCTGTTTGTATGTGAAAATACAAAATAAACTATGTGGGAGATTCTCTAACCGCAACCATCACTATGAGCTATGTGATGATTAACGTCTAGCCCATGCTGCCAGAACTATCATATACCTTGCCGGGGTATAGTACCTACTAACTAAGTGGATCCACTAGTCTATGCTTAAAAGCAATAAGGAATCATCTAAAAAGTATGACCATTTCTACCCATGTTGGCTACATAGTTTATGGGGGTTGTGAGTTGTATGAACTCTCTCCCATATCGGTGTTTAATACTACTCCCATAAATATACTTAGCTCATATGTTTTTAAAGAAAAACATTCCCTCTTCCTCAACTTTGAGATTATTACTCAAAAGATTTTCTCTTAAAAGAGATTGTACTAGAAACTTCTCATGAAACTCTTTTGGAAATCGGTGTTTCCTCTTTGCTTAAATGTAAAAACATTTACTCTTGGAATAGTTAGTTCTCATATATCATTTTAAAGAAAATGAACTCAACTCTACTCTTCCTCAAACTCAAATGCTCAAGTCTTAAAACAAGTTTTAAAAGGTTTGCAAAAGATTTCTCAAAAGACTCCAAAGAACTCTCAAGACATTACTCTTAGCTCTACCTTGAATTTGAATTATGAATTCAAGGTTATGATTCATGTTATGAATGATTTCTAGATGTTTAGAAGTAATTTAGAGTGAGTAGAATCATTATGGGTTGAAGTAACACTTTAAAAGAACTCAGACATATTAAGCAACTGAAGACAGAACGGGGCAGGCGACCCTGGTGCACTGAGTGGCGCGGCGCCCCATCCCCCTGCCCATATTTTTGATGAATTCTCTCGTTTGTATTATAACCCCAATTCACCTAGAATCGAATGGTTTCTTCCTGACTCACTTAGATTCGAATACACAACATTAGCATATGATAATCCACTCAAAACTACCCTCAAAATACTCCAACTTATCTCAAGAACTTATTGAAACCTCAACAATCAAGATTACGAATGAAACTTCAAGAAAACTCATCAAGAATTCAAATCCTTCAACTTCAAGAAAGAAATTGTACTGAAAATAATATGATTGGCGTGTGGGTGAACGAACCCAACACTATGAGAACTCACATACCTCTTAGGGATCAAACCCTTCGCAAAACTACCTTCGAATTTGCAAGAAATCTTGAAGAACGCCTAGACTTTTGTCCTTTCTCCTTTTCCTTGAACTATCTTCAAAACCCTAACCGTGTTTTGATTATTAAAACTGACCCAAATCAGATTTGACCCTAAAAGTAATACTAATTTCGAACTAATCTGATTGGGTAAGGAAAAGACCAAAATATCCCTCACTAATTCTGGTAACTTTCCTTATCTGGACATGCATATTTCAAATGACAATATCTCCCTCATACAAGCTCAAATTTTAGCAAACTCGGTAGCGTTGGAAAGAGGATTCCAAGACCTTTCATTTTATATCTTATGGGCCACCTAACTCATCATGTACTGAAAGTTATGGTCCTTTAAAGTTGACAAAAAACTCATGCTTCGCATAACTTGCCAAAATTTCCAAAGTTACTCTTTCCAAAATAGTTCTTTCTAAATGTAGTTCTTTCTAAGGTGGGATGTTACACAATGCTGCCAAATTTGCTTAATTTTGAGCTTGGAGTAAAATGTTTCGCCCATTTGAGTGAATCCTCTCTATTTAAGGCATCTCATTCGGTTTAGAAAAGAGTATTTTGGTCTTTTCCATTTCCCTATAGGCCTAGCCCAATTTTCCTAACCCAATTAAGGGTCTGATCAGATTCTAAATCATTTTTCACATTCCTAAACACTTAGATAAATTAGAGCAAGGTTCCAAAAGGAGAAAACTGGGTTTTAAAGAATTCTTCAAAATTCGTTGATTTTCGCCAAAAACATTGTTCTTTCCAGGTATGTAAGGTTATTCATAGTGTTGGACTAGTTCATCCTCACGCCCTATATCTCAATTCAGTCAGTAGCAAGTTCAATCTAGGATTCTTCCGTCACTTCTATGATATTTCTATATTATGAAATTACGATACTTTATGTATTAAAATTCTTGAATTATTGTTCTTGCTTGTAGTTCCACATGAACCCTATATATATTGAGTTATACTAAAAGTATTTTGGGTCAGTAATTTTCCTTACATTTATTTTTGAAACTAAAGTGAGTTTAAGAGAAGCTTAAAAGCATTAGTTTGAAAAAGAGTTTAAAGGAACACAAATGGTTCCGAAAGCACTATTTTCACATTGAGAAAAGAACTAAGATTCATGATTAGTGTGATAGTCGAGTATGGCATCAATGTTTAAGCAGTATGAAATCTAGATTTGCCATCCATGTTAATGCAGTATGAGTACCCGATCATCAATGATCAAATCGCATTATGATTTCAGATATAGTTTTGTCACGACCCAGACCGTCGTGATTGGCACCCATACTAACCCTCTGGATTGATTATTAAAACTAACCCAAATCAGATTACTACAACCCAAGCTAACAACTTAACCAAACACTATGCATTTAAATATACGAAAGCAGGTTTAAATGCATAACGAAATAAGGAGTTCCCATAAACTCCGGGAATTTAACAATAATTAAACAAACTAATGCGGAAAACAACCCCTAGAACCTGAACTCCAATATACCAAAACTCTAAAGTTCAACAAATCTAAGAAAAAGGGTACAACCCTCAACCCAACATAAAAGTATCTAACAATTGTTTAAGTTCGAACAAAATGGACTAAACAGAATGAAGGACTCCATGGCAGCCCAAAAGAACTGTCTCACCCTTGAAATCCGATCACGAGCACTACTCTCCTAGATAAGGTCTGTCAGTAGCCACCTAAAGATGCCCTATACTCAACAAAGAAAGAGAAAGTGCAGTATCAGTACACAACCACAGTGTAGTGTTAGGATCACGGCTGTCCCAGTAACCACAACATATAAGAGTAATCACAACAAGTAAAACTTGCATATACCGAGTATAACGTATATATCTATTATCAATCATGAACAACGTACCATTCCACATTTCAATATCAAGTAATAACGCATAAATGACAAGTCAATGGTCCTCTCATGGAACCCACACCCGAACTGTTAGTGTACCGAATCGTGGTACCCGATCCAAGTTAGTGTGCCGGATGTGACACTCAATTCCATATATGTGCCAGAACGTGGCACCCTATCCAAGTTAGTGTGTTGGAACGTAACACCCGATCCATTCAACAAGCCACAAGCACAATGTACATTCTCATAATCATACAATGAAGTGTTGATTCATGGCATACATTTATTCATTCAAACTCATCTCATTAGGTTTGATAAAAAAAATGCTTCATTCACATACATACATGCATTAAAATGAAGCAATTACCAATATATATTACACAAACAAGAAATCAAACCATCTCCTACCTCGAACAAAGCTTGAACCCTCCTGAGAAACTTGATTCTTCCCTTTCCAGATTCGTTCTGCTTGCTCTAGGTCTACAAACAACCAATTCAATATGGGGATCAATAATTAAGGTCTAATTTACCCGGATTATGACAAACCCAATCACCCAAGACCTAAATTATGATCCTAAGGTGCAGCTAGGGCTTTTCCCACCATCCAAACCAGTTCAAAAACCCTCCCCTAACAATAATTACGCATGAATTTACATTCTACGGATCAAAAAATGGATTCGGGGAGTGAAAACCTTATATTTAGCCTCAAGAACGAAGTTTGCAGAATAAAGACGTTTTTGGGGTTTATTTTCGACTTAATTTGCGGTTGGCCCGCTATAGCGGCCTCCATCCCGCCACAGCGGCCCCGCCCTGGCGGCTTGCACGGAGACAGAACCTCGGAATTAGAGTTTCAAAACCCCATTTCACAACATACCTTCCACCTATGACACTCAGAAACTACCCGTTCATGCTATGATCAGGTTCGGGAGTTCTACTTTCCCGAATTCAATTCCATAAAGTCGTACGGGTTCCTTAACGTCTTAGATATCCACTCATTCGATCAAATTCATTATTAGATCTCTTATTTGTTAACAGATTTTCCTAGACCTCACTAACTCTGATTTTGTCCAAATCTGTACTAGGCTAGTAATTTTCAAGTTACTACCAAAAGGTTGTCCGCCCAAAATTTCTCTCTGATGGCTTTTCTATAACGATGGGAATAGGTCGTTACAATAGATATCAATTTACCCATCACTCGTCCTTGAGTGACCAACTTAGGAAAAACGGCGAAAGTAAGGTAGAGTAGTACCTGAATCGACGAACAATTAGGGATACTTGTCCCACATGTCCTTCTCAGTTTCCCAAGTAGCTTCTTCAACTAGACGATGTTTCCATTGAACTTTCACGAACTTAATCACTTTGGTCCTCAGCTTCTGGACATCATGATAAAGAATCGCAATCAGTTCCTCCTCATATTGGAGGTCCTTGTCTAACAACACTGAGTCCCACTTTATGATGTAATCTCCATCACCATGATATCTCTTCAACAAGGATACATGAAATACCGAATGAACTCCCGATAGGTTAGGAGGTAAAGCCAATCTATAAGCCACTGGCCCTACACAATCAATAATTTTAAATGGACCAACGTATCGAGGACTAAGCTTGCCTTTCTTGCCAAATCTCATCACCCCTTTCATGGGTGACACTTTAAGAAGAACCTTATCACCAGTCTGAAATGCCATGTCCCTTACCTTATGGTCTGCATACTTTTTATGTCTACTCTGGGCTGTTAAAAGCTTAGTTTGAATACTCTTCACTTTATATTGAGCATCCTTCACTAAGTCACCCCGAAAGATTTCACATCTCTAGCCTCAAACCATCCTATGGGTGATCTACTTCTCCTCCCATAAAGTGCCTCAAACAATGTCATATCTATGCTGGAGCGATAACTATTATTATAGGAAAACTCACACAATGGTAGGACTTATCCCAATGCCTTCCAAATGCAAACACACATGCCCTCAACATGTCTTCTAACACTTGAATAGTCCACTCTGATTGTTCGTCCGTCTGTGGATGGAAAGTTGTACTAAAAGTGAGTTGTGAGCCCAATTCATCATGTAATTTCCTACCAAAACTTGGATGTGAATTGCTTACCACGGTCTAAGATGATAGAAAGGGGCACCCCATGCAGCCTTACTATCTCTTTTACATAAACTTTAGCCAACTGTTGAGCATTATAATCTATTTTGAGCGGAATAAAATGGGCTGACTTAGTCAATCTATCAACCACTAACCAAATAGAATCATACTTTTCCAAAGTCTTGGGAAGACCAACTATGAAATCCATAGTTATCATTTCCCACTTCCATTCTGGAATTGGCATTCTCTGAAGCAAACTTGCCGGCCTTTGGTGCTCATACTTTACTTGTTGGCAATTTTGACACTTAGCCACAAACATCGCTATATCTTTCTTCATGTCAGGCCACCAATAAAGTGGCTTCTAATCTCGGTACATCTTGGTCACACCCGGATAAATAGAATATCGCGAACCATGGGATTCCGTCAACAATTTCTGAATCAAGTCATCTACTCGAGGAACACAAATCCTCCCTTTATAACTGAGCACACCTTTCGCATCAAGAGTGGTCTTTTGTGCCTTACAGGATGTTCTCTTCTTACTGAGCTCATTCAAACTGTCATCCTCAAACTATTTGGCCTTGATCTCCTCGATGTACATTCTCATAATCATACAATCAAGTGTTGATTAATGACAAACATTTATTCATTCACACTCATATCATTACGTTTGATCAACAATGATTCATTCACATCCATACATGCATTACAATGAAACAACTACCAACATATATTACGCAAACAAGAAATAAAACCATCACCTACCTCGAACAAAGCTGAACCCTCTTATGAAACTTGATTCTTCCTTTTCCGAATTCTTTCCGCTTACTCTAGGTCTACACACAACCAATTCAACACAGGGATCAATAATTAAGGTTTAATTTACCCGGATTATGACAAACCCATTAAGCCAAGACCCAAATTATGATCTTAAGGTGCAGCTAGGGTTTTTTCCACCATCCAAAATAGTTCAAAAACCCTCCCCAACAATAATTACCCATGAATTTACATTCTACGGATCAAAAAATGGATTCGGGGAGTGAAAACCTTACCTTTAGCTTCAAGAACGAAGTTTGGAGAATAAAGATGTTTTGGGGTTTATTTCTGACTTAATTCACAGATAGCCCACTATGGCGGCCCCCATCCCACCACAGTGGCCCCGCCCTAGCGGCTTGCACAGAGACAGAACCTCGGAATTAGAGTTTCAAACCCCCATTTCACAACACACCTTCAACCCATGACACTCAGAAACTACTTGTTCACGCTAAAATTAGTTTTGGGAGTTCTACTCACCTGAATTCAATTTTGTAAAGTCGTACGGGTTCCTTAACATCTTATATATCCACTCATGCGATCAAATTCATTATTAGATCTCTCATTTGTTACCAGATTTCCCTAGATAGCACTGACTCCATTTTCATCCAAATCTGGACTAGGCTAGGCATTTTCAAGTTACTACCAAAAAGTTTTCCGGCCTAAAATTTCTCTTCGATGGCTTTTCTATAACGACGGGAACAGGTCATTACAAGTTTTCATTAGTAGAACCTAAATACTAGTAATTTCAAGAGTTCTAAGGGAACTTTAATGGTATTGAATGTATCATATACATTTTAGATGCATGTTTTGAAAAGAGACTTTTTAAAGAAAGAATCAAATGGTTTCATATGTACTATTTGATAGTTGAGAAGAAGAAAGAGTATGATTGATGTTTCTGAAAAGTAATAGTCCCTTTCTTTGTAAAGAGTGATTAATCATAATTGATATTGATTATTTTGGGAGTAGTATCGAGCACCAAATTGGGTAAGAGTCTATTATAACTCAAAAGTCCTAATAAATTACGTAGCCAACGTAGGATAGGATAGCACTGATTCTTCGTGCAACTCCTCACTACCTCTGAGAAGGCCTATTAGATGGATACAGAGTCACAATATTATCCTATACCCCGGCAAGGTATAGGATGTCCCTAGCAACGTGGGCGAAACGTTGTATCATTACTAGACTCGTAGTAATGATTGTCGATTAGAGAAACTCCTCATAAGTAAAGTATATTATTTTCATACTGTTTCTATTGCATATCTTGTAAAGCTTAAAGGATTTTCATGTATTATTCATGTATTGATATATTTTTAAGTTTCTATTAGTCATTCAGTTCAGTTACTGTTTAATCTAGCCCTATTACATACTCGTACATTCAATGTATTGATATCATTTGATCTGCATCTTTTATGATGCAGATACAGATTTTCAGGTTTATCAACAGGTGTTCCGTTGATATATCTTACACTCGTAGACAGTAATTGGTGAGGGCTCCTTGCTTTTGGGAGACTCCATTTTCATTTTGTTTTAGTAGTATTTGAGGTGTCATAGGTCTTGTCCCAACATCTATCTTGAACTGTTAGAGGCTTCGTAGACAGACAAAATTAGATGTTTTCCGTTGTTTTTCTCCGGATGTTTATTTAACTTATGACTTATGTTAAGTATTTCAAGACAGTGATTTAAGAATTTTCTTTGAATGTCTAAGTGTTCATCTATTTAAGCTTCCGCGTATCTTTTAGAGTCATGTGAGTCATAGTATGTCAAGCCAAGGGTTCTCTTGAGGATCATAAATGGTTCTCGAGTGCCGGTCAGGTCCATGGTGTAGGCTCGGATCGTGACACATAGTCTTCAATAATACATTTCTATGTAAACTTGTTGTATATTAATTTAACACAACTATAGATACAATATGTTATTTTAGCCCCACAAATTCTTATTTTATACCATATGTAACAACTCAAAGCTCTTACGATATCCATGATATATTAACCATGATTTCAAATGACCTCAGAATAGATATGACACTCCGAATAAAAAAATTAATAAAACAGAAGTATTCTAGTTCATAATAATAGAGAGATTTATAATCATAATCATATGTATACTAGTACATCTTTAACTAGTACATCTTTAATACTCACCAAATTTGAAAATAATACTTGTATAGGTCAAGTACATGACTACAGAACTACATTATATAACTTCAATCTTATAATAAGGTGATTTATTTCTTCTATAATATTAAACTTTGTCGGAAATTTTCTAAACAAGGCTATGAAGATCTCTTTTATTAATGGCTTTTCATACCATTCATCAAGCCCAACTTCCATAAATTCTTTGTGATATTCTTCATTATCATCTGGAGTTGTTATTTCCACAATCATCGTAGTAATCCCCATTGATCGAAGCTTTTTGTTGCCTATTAATAAAAAAACGTTCAATAAAATAAAAACATAATTCACACATAGATAAACATTATGTACTTTGTTTGGATTTTTCAGAAAGTATGCACGTGTGTTATATGTGTATATCGAGTCATGTCATATCATTAAAACAAACATTCGAGTAAACAATTACACATAAAATTAAGATTAAATTGTTATTAGTTAGGAATTAATTGCCTGGAGCCCATCCATCATAGGCATTATTGAGCTCATTAGGATTAAATCAAAACGCATTTGTATTTTATCATGAATATTAAATGCCACAGATTTATTTCTTACTCATAATGTCTCCACTCCATACTTTTGAAGACATAATATAAATGCATTTTGAGATATCTCATCATTAGCCACAATAAGTACACTTAGTTTTTTCACCTCATTCAACTTTCTCCTACCCTTTGAAGAAGAGGCACTTGAAGACATTTTTCTGCAAAAAAGAAAAAGAAAAAAAAAAGAGAAATTAAATTAATTATACTTTATTTGCAATAATAAAACATAATTATTGAGCATAGTTCTTATTTTTCACTAAACATATATGAAATTATTGAATGAGAGAGTTTCGGATATCAAAAAAAAAATTATTGAATGAGAGAGTTGAGTAAGTATACTTGAAGAATACTTGAAAGCACATTATACTAGAAAAAATGTTTTAATTCTTATTTAAATAGGAGTTTCATGGCAAATTTTCATAAATGAAATTTGCCAAAATTTGCTATTGAAAAATTAATAATAGCAAATTGAATTAATTGAAATATGCTCAAATTTGTTGTGGTAAGTTTGAAAGAGCAATTGGATAAGTTTGTTATTATTGCATTTAAGAGTTCTTTTTCTCTTTCTAAAGAGATATTCTTGAAGGAAAATATTTAAATTTCTTGAATATATTGACTTTTGACATTTTCAATTAGTGTAGACCTTATTTTATTCTAAATTATTTTTTTTGGCACGTGCGTTGTATGTATTTATCAAGTCATATTAAAAAATTCAAGACCTTTTTTCTAATTTTGTTTTTAGCATATATTATATTGCAAAAATATTGTCCAAAATTTACTTAACAATCTTAACTCAAAACTCAATTCAGTATACACTAATTTACACCATGTATACAACAACAGACAAAACTGTCATATTTTATTTTTACAAAAATGTTGTAAAACTTGATATACAATATTATTTACCCAATATATACTATTATACAAAATTATAAGAAATATTTGTACATTCATATACAATAATTTGCAATCTAATGCATTATTATACAAAAAAAAAAAAAAATTGCAAAAAAATTGCTTTGTCTTTTTTCTTGAATCTAAGCACCAAATTCATCCAAAAAAAAACACTTTAAAACTACACAAAATCACCCAAAATTTTAGATTTAGACTCCTCAATATGTAACTGATATTTTGCAACAATGCTAACTAGAAACAGAGCTTATTTTCAGAAATTTAACTTTCAAACTTTGAAGTTTTTCGAACTTCATTAATGGTTGAACATCAATCCCTATTGGGTATGTGAATTTTTTTTTTAATAAGAATATGCTATTACTTGTTAGTAATAGTGGAATTTCACTATGAAGTATGGTGGGAGATAAGTATTTTTGGAATAATTGAGATAATTTTTGGAAGAGAAATTCAGTCCCATTGGAAGTGGAGTAGCTGAGTTTATTCGACTTTTCATGGTAGAAGATAGAAAAAACAAGGTGTCTTTTATGTAAGTTTGTGAAAGAAAAATTAATAAGAATCTATTGTTAGCAATGGTAAAGTTTAATTATAGAGTAAGGTATGAAATTGGGCCAATTTAGGCAAGCATCGCAAATCTTGGCTAAATTATGTCATGTAACTTTATGAATTGCACTATATTGTAATTATCTCTAAATTGGTTAAATACCTATATGCAATATTAAAGATTGGAATAATGGTTTATAGGTAGAGCCGTCAATATGGACTAGGCATGTTGGGTCGGCCTGGCCTAATCCGGGATTTAATAGGATTGGACTAAAATTTTTGAAGCCCATTTTAAAAAAATGGCTTTTTAGCCCGGCCTGAACAAGCCTGATGATTTGTGGGGCATGAGAAATATACGTAGGGCCGGCCCGTGGGCCAATAAAAATTAATTAAAAAATATAATATAATATTAAAATTTAAAATTAAAGAGATCCAAATTCAAAATCTATTTAAAGTTTTTTAGGAAATCACTAAGTATAGAAGTTGCATCCACCATGAAAATGTCCAAATACTTGTTGCTACTCGAAACTGGTTATATGGTTTTTCTCAAACTGGTAATATATTTTTGTGTACATTATATATTATAATTCTCAATTTAGTTATATTTTAATATTTAACTAATTGAAACCGCATATAAATTGCAGATGAAAATGAAGATGTTAAGACAACCTTCCCACAAGTTGATTCAGATATGCTTGATGAAGATGATCATGAAGTGTTAGATACGTCATAGGTTTCATAAAGTGTTAGATACGCCATAAGTTTCATGATTTTTTAAGGAGTTTACTTTTTACTTTTTTATGGTTGAAATATTGTCATATTTTTTGTGTTTTATTGTGATCATTGCAAAACAATTAGGTTAATATTTCTATTTAGATATTTATACTTTTACTTGAAAAAAAACTTAATAAATATTATAAAGATAATTTTATTTGTGGATTTGATTAACAAGTAGTAACATTAACACCATGCAATATTTTTTTGTCGATATTTATGATAATATTTTTAAATTATAATTTATAATTTAACTTAATAATTATAAAAAAATATATAACTTTTAAAAAAATGGGCTGGCCCGGCAAGCCTGTAGCCCACGTACTTGTGGATTGGGCCGACTGTTTTCTGGCCCACACAAAAAATGGGCTAGCCTGGCCTAACCCGTAAAATGTCAAAGCATGTATGGATTAGCCCGGATGGGGTGGGCTAGCCCATATTGCCAGCTCTATTTATAGGTTCAAAATTCAACTTGAGATACCAAATTTAAGTCCAAGCATTATATTATTAGTTTTTAAATATTTTTAATAAAAATTCTAGATCAACCGCTATCTTATACGTGTTATCTCATTATTCAAGTTAGCAAAAAATAGAAACAGAAAAAAGATGAAACAGACAGAAAAATAGAATTCGAGTCCACAAAATCCACTGTGTTTCCTTAAGAAATTTAATCCCCTCAAGTACCCGAGGTTACATATTAATTCCTCCTAAGATAAAATGGATTAACTACTAGAGAAGTAGTGGTACCTCAAACTTCACTAATTTCAGCGAACGCAAGAACAATAACGAGAGCACACACAGACTCTGTCGATCGACAATTTATTTTTGTAAGAAAATGTATGCAGAGAGGAGAAATTTTCAGTGAATGAAAAACGAAAAAAAACCTCTTATTTATAGCTATTTGCAGCAAGGAACACGTCTGTTCGGACTAGATAATTTGATGTTATTGCATTTAAGAGTTCATTTCCTCTTTATGTTGAAGGAAAATATTTAAATTTCTTGAATATATTGAGTTTTGACATTGAGAAGTAATTTTTTGACACGTGTGTTGTACGTGTATATCTTGTCGTGTTAACAAAATTCAAAATCGCTTTACTAATTTTGGTTTTAGCAGCCCCTCCCCTTCTTCCGGCACGTGTATATCGAGTCATATTAAAATGAAAAGAGCATTACATGTTGCCTTGTGACACCAATACACATAGGATAAGAGTAGTTCTTGACAAAATTTTAATTATATTGAGAATTAATTGTCTTGATTACAAATTTTCTTGATTAAGAATTAACTATCTTTTATGTGCGATTAAGAATTAATCATCTTTAATCGAAATTAATTTGCATATTGTCTTCAACCAGCCTTTGAAAAGGCTCCTTCTTCAAATTAATCTTGAATAAACAAGTGTTTAAATGTTTTAATCTATAGTTTCTTCACGTCCGTGTGTTGCAAGCATATGTCAAGCGATGTTATAATATAACTTTCTAAAATAATATTAATATTATTAAAGAGAAATATTGAATAAACAATTATGCATAAAATCAAAAATAAAATACAAATTACTATAAATGCTCGATGTGAATTATTATATGGTAAATTATAAAATTATTTTTTATTTATTTTATTTCTTCTATATAGGTTTTTGGTCTCGGTCAAGGGCGCGTCAGAACGGTCGATAGCTACTTAGTCTCATCCGAGAGTTTAATCTCCTTATTGATACAAGATTACTTTATTGTTTATTTTGGTAATTAAATTAAACATCTTTTCATGATACTACAAAAAACAATGCAAAAATCGACAAATTGGATCGATAAAAAAATCGACGCAGTTTTTAAGTTTTTCTTTTCTATTAGTTCTAAGTTTTGACTTTCTAGAATTAATCTTTGTTCATTCAACTCAGATATTTGGGTGACTAAGACAATTCTACTGTCTTGGAAAACATCTAGATTAGTATTCAACAGATTTTTCTCACTGATTGAATATATCAAAACACTTGCTAGTTTTCTAAACGTTCTAACAGAAAGAATATTTAAATTTTGTTTGAGGTCAGCTAGAGTTACCTCTTCATCAGCTGATTAAGCCATGAATGCAAACATGGAGTCAAACAGTTCTTCGTCTTCTTTAATGGCAAGCATAGAGGCGTCCTCAGAATGTTCTTCTTTATCTGAGTCACTTGAAAAAAATTCCCATACCGCTAAAGCCTTCTTCACTACATAGTCAGTAGTCAGTGGTTGCCTTTCTGTTTGACTTTTCAGCAACCAGGTCCCTTTGTTTGTCTTTGTCTTATTCAGGATTCATGTACTCTTTATGTTCTACCTTGTGCATGGGAAAATCTCTAATGAAGTGGCCAGGTTTGTCACACCTGTGACACAAGTCATTTCCAGTTCAATGAATGCAGACAGAGAAATGATTGGCCAAAATAGAAGGATGTAATTCAAGCAGAATTGACTTCACTTGAAAAAACGTGAAGTTTCTTGACCAATAATCCAAACTTCTGAAGGCATCAATCTAGTGGAGTACAAATGGGTTTTTGTATGAAAACCAAATAAAAAAGGTGAAGTCATAGAATATAAAGCACGACTTGTGGCATAAGATTTTCCGCAAAGGTATGTCATTGATTATGTGGAGACATATTCTCCTGTGGTGGATGCAATTACCTTCAGGTATCTAACAAATCTGGTAGTTCATGAAAATCTTGAAATACATCTAATGGATGTTGTCACAACCTATTTATATGGCTCATTGGACCACGATATTTTCATGAAAATCCCCGAAGCATTCAATGTGTTTGAAGCATGTAAAACTTCGTAAGGAACTTATTCGATAAGGCTTCAGAAATCCTTATATGGATTGAAACAATCAGGACGGATGTGGTACAATCGTCTTAGCCAATTTTT
The DNA here is from genome assembly GCA_029582605.1 of Solanum gracilifrons. NCBI lineage: Eukaryota > Viridiplantae > Streptophyta > Magnoliopsida > Solanales > Solanaceae > Solanum > Solanum gracilifrons. Next base: position 20,496 of record JAJOOH010004474.1, read on the forward strand.
GCTAAAGAAAGGGTACAAAAAAGACCCTATTTGTCCTTATGTTTTTATAAAAAGGTATGGATCTGATTTTGTTATAATAGTTGTGTATGTTGATGATTTGAATATCATTGACACTTCTAAGAGCTTTCAAAAGTTGTTGAGTGTATAACAAAAGAATTTGAAATAAAAAATCTTGGTAAGGCAAAATTTTATCTTGGCCTACAGATTGAGCATTTGACAAATGAAATATTTTTCTATCAATCAAAATACACATAAAAGATTTTAAAGTGCTTTTACATGGATAAATTGCAACACTCCATATCCGAAGCAAACCAAATTGCAGATTTCAAAAGCTACAGGTGCCACCTACGGGCACCACCTACGGACCGTACGGTGACCCACGGTCCGTGCTGGTGGTCCGTGGTTCACACATGTAGCCTCCTCCAGAACTCTGCCCGAAAATTCGGCTAGGGGTCGACCCATGGTCAAGACCTACGGACTGTAGGAGGACCCACAGTCCGTCCTGTAGGTCTGTGGTTCGCACCCGCGACCCTCCTCCCAAAAGCCTCAGATAAATCGGCTAAGTGTTGAACCACGGCCGGACCTACGATCCGTAGGTCAGGTCACAGACCATGGTCCGTGTCTATGGATCGATGCCTCAGAAGCCCAGCTTCAGTTACGAACGACAGTCGACCAGCACAAACCACCATTCAATTGACGGCATGTCAGTCCCGTTTGTCAGTCACTCCGACATCAGTTAAGTCGGGGGTCTTTTGATTCTTTCTTTATTCATTTGACCCCTAAACTACGGTGTTTAGACCCTAAATTATAAGGTTTTAGTCAGTTTAAGCCTAGAAACATAACTAGAACTTACCTAAGTCAAATCATTAATCAAAACTTAGAAAAATTAGAGCGTAAGAGGAGAAAAGAGGTCAAGAACCCTAGTTCAAGAACGCAACAAGATTCCATCAGTTCTAGCTCGAAATCAAAATATTTCTCCGTGGAATTCGTCACCAGGTATGTGAAATTTCACTAGTGGGTTCCTTTCGCCCATTAGGTCCCTAGATTTCAGTCAGATTCTTGATTCCCTATTATTAACTAAACCTAGGGTTTCTAGAACTTCAGCAGATTATCATGAATTAGTTATTTATATGTTCCAAATTAGATTATCATGTTATTACTTCTTTCCTTGCATGAATTTCAAATCCTTAGTTATGTAGTTCTTTAGTTCCTGAATTATACATGCTAGGTCAGATATTGCAGTATTTCAGATGTACATGCCTCTGTTTGAATGTGTCATTATCAGTCTATAAATGTGCATTCTCAGTTTGCATGTCAATTTTGATCTATCCAGTATATTTCAGTAATTCAGTCATAATGTGTTAATCATTTAATCTATTGGGAGTAGCATAATACCGAGTTAGACTAGGGTTAGTCACCCATATAGTCCCAGAACTATGAGCCACGTAGATTGTAAGTCCCCTGTGTGGGCATCATTTCAGTGATCACGCCAGCATGCCTTTACACATTTGGCCGGGTGTATTGGGTCCTCTTGATGGGGCATATACATCAGACTCCACATTTAGCTCATGTGGGTTTATTATCGATTATTAGTAGCTCCCACAGTTCAGTCAGACTCCATTACATTGACCACATTTCAATATAGTCAGTATTCAGTCTCAGCATGTTATCATGTGGGTTTATTATCGGTTGTTGTATAGCATATGTTTTGGTTAATTTTCACTCTAAGCTTGATGAAAAATCTACAAAATGCATGTTTGTTGGCTATAGTCTTCAATCCAAAGCATATCGTCTATAAATCCCATAAGTGGCAGAGTGATTATAAGTAGAAATGTTGTGTTTAATGAGGATTCAAGTTGGAACTTTAATTATGGGAATGTGATATCCAATATCCAATTGTTATCTACTGTTGAAGAACCTGTAGTAAATTTTTTAAATTCGCCCATTCTTCTCTCATAAGTTCATCTGTTAGCTCATCAATTGCACCATCAACAATTGTTGCACCTGATGACTCTTCAGTTGAGCTGATTCCACTAAGAAGATCAACAAGGGAAATAAATTGAATCCCAAATACTCTTAACACTATGATACTTCTTGTCAATTTGCTTTGATTGTTTTAGACCATGTTTGTTATGAAGAAGCAGTAGAACAATCTGAATGGAAGAATGCTATGATTGAAGAGATGCAAGCAATAGGAAGAAATTCTACATTGGAATTAGTTGATGCACCTGAAGGAGAGAATGCAATAGGGCTCAAATGGGTGTTTCAAACAAAGTACAATGTTGATGGGAGCATTTCAAAAGCACAAAGCTTGACTCGTGGTGAAAGGATATTCACAACAGGTATAGATTATTTCAAATCATTGTTGCTTGATTTGAAACAATGAGAGTTGTTTTGGCTTTGGCTGTGCAATTGCACTTGCCTGTGTAAATTTGATATAAATTCTGCTTTCTTGAATGCCGATTTGGAAGAGGAGGTTTATGTTTCACAACCTCAAGGCATAATAATTACTGGCAACGAGAACAAAGTCTACAAGTTAAGAAAATCTCTTTACGGGCTAAGCAAGCTCCACGTGCATGGTATAGACAAATTGACTCATTCATTCAAGATAGCGGATTCACAAGAAATGACAACGAGCCCACTTTGTACTTGAAGAAACAAGGTACTAATGAATTTTTGGTGGGCTATCTCTACATTGATGATATGATTTATATTGGTTCCTCAAAGTCTTTAGCTGATGATTTCAAGTCCAATATGATGAGAAACTTTGAGATGCCTCCTGACTTGGGCTTATTGAAATATTTCTTGGGGTATGAGGTGATCCAAGATAAAGATGGAATTTTTATTTCTCAAAAGAAAAAATGCAAAGGATCTTTTGAAAAAATTCCACATGATGAACTGTGAAGCACCAGCTACACGAATGAATATCAATGAAAAGTTGTAGCGTGCATATGGAACTGAGAAAGCAAGTTAAAAATTGTTTAGAAGTTTAGCTCGTGGCTTGAATTATCTAACGCACACTAGACCTGACATTGATTTTTCTAGTTAGTGTTGTATCCAGATTTTTGCAAAGTCCCACAGAGCAACATTTTGGTATTGCGAGAAGAATTCTTTGTTATGTTGCTGGAACAAAAGATTTCAGTATCTGATATTCTAAAACACCAAATTTCAGATTGCTTAGCTTGACCGACAGTTCTTATGCAGGCTTCTTGGATGACCAGAAAAGCACTTTCAGAAGTTGTTTCAGCTTTGGTTCTGGAGCTGTAACATGGAGTTCAAAGAAGCAGGAGACAGTAGCTTTATCGACATTTGAGGTAGAGCATACAACAACAACTTAGCAGCACGACAACCTTTATGGCTTTGAAAACTACTTGCAGATTTTAGTTATGAGCAAAAGATATTTTGTGATAACAAATAAGCAGTTGATATGGCTAAGAATACCTCTTTTCATGGGAGAACTAAGCATATTGATGTGAAATATCACTTCATTCGGAAGCTAGTAGCTGATGGAAGAATTATGCCGTCATTTTGTGGGACAAATGAGAAAGCAGAGGATATATTTACAAAGTCTCTTCCTAAGGCTAAGCATAAGTATTTTAGGTTGCAGTTGGGAGTGTGTGATTTTGAATCAAGGGGAAGTGTTAGTTGATTGATTCAAAAGTTTAATGTCGTTACTAGTAGTACTTTTAGGAGTCTTTAATGTTTCCAGTTAACTAGCTCTAGGAATCCTAATTAGTTGATGTTAGTCAGTTAGCAGGTCATGGGTTAGTGCTAAACTAGTGCCCTATTATTTCTCTAGGTTTGTTTCTTTCTAAGTACTTTTTCAAAACTTGTATCGTTGTTTTCTGAAGGAATAGAAAAGATCAAGTTTTCTCTTTATTTCTTACTATCTTATTCGAGTAGTTGTTCATATCGTTTGCCAACAACTATAAGATCCTTAATATTTATCATATAGCAAGTTGTGAAATTATCATGTTGAAAAGTGGTTCATGGAGAAAAATTGATAAATGTCCTATTGGCGTTTTCCCAATTTTGTATGATATGGAGGATTCTTTGGCATTTGTACATGGAGAATTTCATTGGCTTGATTCATCAATAAATAATTCTTTGATATTATTTGGTATTTCATATGAGGTGTATGGAGATATAACGTTGCAAGAGGGAATCTCCTTGGTATTCAACATGGATTACATAAAATATGGCCTTTCGGTATTGGAAATACTGCTTTGTGTTTATTTTACTCATATTCATAATGGGCTCTACACATTCAAGTTATTGGAATGAGAAGGTTCTGTATGGAAGACATCTAAAGAATCATCTGGCTTATGGTCTCAATCTGAATCGAAATGTATTCAGAACGGTTTTGGTTGTACAGAAAGCTTGATCTCTGTAAAGTTATTACTTACTTAGTGTTTACTTGTATAGGATCAAGATAACTTTTTTCTTCTTCTTTGAGTAATCATATTCCCACCTCTTAATAATTTTTATGTGCTTAGGATGACCTTAACATCATGGTTATCAAAAGAATTGTCTAAAACCTGTTAATCCTATATTAGGATGTCAAACAAGGGGGTTTACAGAGTCGCAACGAGTTAGATTTCTTTGTTTGGATAAAACAATGGATATCAAACACATTTTCTCACATGACCAACAATGTTACACATTTTCTCAACGATAGAAAAAATTGTAATTTATCATTAATTTATACTTTCTACTCAAATGTATTTAAGTAAATATTAAAATCATTTTACAAGATTAGATAGTACATGACTTGGAATACACGTGGAACACACGTGCATAGTACATGGCTCGGATTACACGTGCAACACACGTGTTGAGGAGCTAGTATATAAAGAAGAGGAAGCTCTAAAAGGAGAAACCCTAAGCATTCAAATCAAAGAAACAGAGAAGAGGAGGCTCTCAAGATGACACAAAAGGCAAAGCTTTTCAAAGGTATTTATTTCTTTCTATTGAATCTCTATGTATTTTCTGCTTATTTGTATTTGTGTATGTGTGTGTGTTCCCTTGTAACAATACTATCTAAGTTAGCTTTGACGTACGTCAATTATTCCATTGAATACCTACTATCTCCTAACTTAAAATCTTCGTGGGGGGGCGAAGCCATAGTATCATTACGAGTTCAGAAAAATCCATTAATTTTGGCAAAAGTCTTATATATGTGTTAAGAAATCTATTTAATATGTATAATAATGTTTCCAGGACCCAACAATTTACCTTTTCTAGAATCTAGAACCCATAAACTCAAGATTCTAGATCCGTCTCTGTTTAAGCACAATTTTTAAATGCAGGGAAGAGAGTTGTGAAGCATTCAGAGGAAATAAATAAGATGGATGTTGATGGCTCTATGGAAATTCACTTGCCACAAGATATAATTACGGAAATCTTTAGCAGGCTACCTGTGCGGTCTCTTTTTCGATTCAAATGTCTTTCAAAGTTTTGGATAACATTCATCTCAGAACCTTACTTTGTGATGAGGCATTTGAATCATGCCCGGAGAAACCAAAATTCCCAAAAAATTCGTCTTGTTAACCAAAACCTTTCCTTCCAATATTGTTCTTCTTTGACATCTTCTTTATCGTCAGTTCAACTGGTAGAGAATGTACAACAAGAACTTGATTGGTCTTCTAGCGATAAACCAAGGAGTTGCAAAATATATTGTTGTTACAATGGGTTGGCTCTTTTGGGGATTAATGAATATAAATATCTTGGTGACATCAAACTTTTGCTATGGAACCCCTCCACGAGAGAATCAATAATACTTCCTCAAACAGGATTTTCAGTGGCATTAGATTTTACTTGCGGATTGGGATATGACTCAACTAGTGATGACTATAAGATCCTTAAAGTTGGTCACCAATCATGCAGTGAACTTATCTCACTGAAAAGTGGTTCCTGGAGAGAAATTGGTAAACATCCTTCTGGCATTTACCCCGTGAGGTCATCTACTATGGACTCTCTGGCATTTTTACATGGGGAATTTCATTGGCTTGGTTTGTCACTAGAGTATGTGGTTGCATTGGATATTTCAAAAGAGGTGTACACAGAAATACAGTTGCCTGATGGGATGTTCATGGTTTCCGACGTTGGTCACATCCAACATGGTGTTTCAGTATTAGGAGGAATGCTTTGTGTTCATTCTACTCAATCTCATCCGTGGAATTACAATTTCAAATTTTGGGTATTGAAAGACTATGGTGTCAAGGAACCTTGGAATCAATTGTTTAATATATGAAGTACCTATCTCTATGCAATCGTACCGGAATACATGTTTTCAGATGGTGAAGTGTTACTCCGTTGCAGACGTTGCAGACATTTGGGACGTGGCTGTGTTTTTCAGACATCCAAAGAATTATCTGGTTTATGGCTTCGATCTGCTCCGGAAGATATGGATGATGGATTTGTCTATACAGAAAGCTTGATCTCACCAAAATTACTTGCTTAGTATTTACTTTTGGTGCAGTGTAGTTGGAAGTAATGTTATTCTTTTTCTTGAAATATTACATCTATTGTAGCTCTTCATTGCTTATATTTAGATAGAGAACTGTCTAAAATCTGTTCGGATCGTATATTACAATGTCAAACAGGGTGATTTACAGAGTTGTAACGAGTTCGATTGTGCATTGGATATATTTTATTTCATAATGTCAACAAAAAGTGAGTGTATCAACTTCCTACATAGTTGAAGTAGTCACTTTTTTAATTTAGATAGCCCCCTCCATATCTGTCATTTCTCTAATTCCCAACCATTAAGGTATTTAGTTTTTTTATTTGGGGATTGGGATATTACTCAACTAGTAATTACTACACGATCCTTAAGATTAATCACAAATCACGTAGTGAAATTCTCGCGCTAAAAAGTGGTTTCTAGAGATTAACAGATAAACATTCTACCGACTTTTACCTCTTATCATCTTATACGAATTCTTTGGCATTTGTACATGAAGCATTTCATTGGCTTGATTTGTCAATGAATAATTATGTGGTTTCATTCAATAAATCATGGCAATGGGGCGGTGCGGGGTGGGTTTTGTCAAACCCACAAAATCCCCAATCCGCTCCGCCCTGCATACCATGTTTTTTCTATTTTCAACCCGCCCCGTTTCGCCCGAAATAAACTCGCCCCGCCCCATTTAAGTTTTTATTATTATTATTATTTACATATGCAAATATTTTAAAATTTTAGAATACCATTATTATATTAAAAAAAATTAAAATTTGATCTTAAACTATTTTATTAGGCTATTAGCTAGCAAAATTGATAAAATATCATTTTAGAAAGTGAAAACCTAGACAGATTTGAATGCTTATTTCTTTTAAATTTTTACCATTGACAAAAGTTTATCAATAATTAAAAATAAACTCAAACTAAATCCCAATTTTAAAAAGTAAAAAAAAAAATGTGCAGCCATCTAAAGCAATACTGGAGGAGACCCGCAAAATTTTAAAAAATCAAGGCTTTGATCCGCTCAGCCTCGCCTTGCACTCGCTTAGAGATTGATCCGCCACGCTCCGCATTGCCTTAAACCCACACCCGCACCGCCTACATTGCCATATCAAATGAGGTGTACAAAGAAATATCATTGCTAGAGTAAATTTTTCTCCCCGTGGAGCAAACACGATGTTTTAGTGTTGGGAGAAATGCTTTGCATTTATTCTCATTATGATTGTCATATGAAAGAAAGTTTTAAGATTTGGGTAATGAAATACTATGGCATCAAAGAATCTTGGATATAATTGTTAATATACAAGGTATTGATCTTTATTCAGCTAATGGAGATGTGCTACTCTACTACAATAAGTTGAATCATTTTGCTACTATCTTTAGGACATCCAAAGGACCATATGGATTATGGCCTCAATCTGGTGCCATTAAGAAAGGATTTATATATACATAAAGTTTGTTCTTCCAAAAATTAATTAGTTAGTATTTGTTTATGTATGAATGAGTCACTTCTTTTTCTTAAATTTATTTTAATTGTAGTCATGTCACAACCTCTTATGTGTTTTCATATCATAAATTGAACTCTCCTGTGCACTTTAGTTGGATGCAATAGTACTTTCCAATCCAAAAATTTCACAAGAGGAGGACTTTTGTACCTGGGGATTGGGGTATAACTCGACTAGCGATGACTATACAATCCTTAAGAGTGATAGCAAAGAACACAGTGAAATTCTCATGCTAAAAAGTGGATTTTGGAAAAAAAACTGATAAACATCCTACTAGTGTTTACCTTGTGTTATATAATATAGGTTCTTTAGAATTTGTACCTGAAGCGTTTCATTGGCTTGATTCCCCACTGAATAATTGTGTGGTTTCATTTAATATTTCAAATGAGGTGTATGAAGAGATACCGTTGCTAAAGGCAATGTTTTTTATTTTCAAACCGGAAAGGGTAAATACGAATCATTTATTAAACAACAGGAATAGATGTAAAACAAAGATATCCGCTCTAAATCATAAAGTTAAAAGGGTATAATCTGCCCTTTCTCCCTTTGTGTATTTAACATAAGACTTGCAACAATATCAGTAAAAAATTAGCACCATTTTTCATATAGTTCACCTTACCTATAATTACAACAACTAATTTAAAACTTGATCATGAAAATTCTTGTATTCCACCAAGATAAAATGGATGGTTCAAGGAAAAATCAAATTCAGATAAACACCAATGGTTGACACCTAAACCAAAAGAATCCAAAAGAGGTACAAAGTGAATAGTAAATTCTTCACCATGTAAATGAAGGGAGCACATATGTAGGATATGCATTGTTTTTCAAGGCAAGAGCGTGTACAGCATCATCATCCGCAACTTCTCCGAATTTGCCAAGTCCAAGTTCAGCAGCATGTATTCCGCCTGTGATTAACGCTGATGCAATTCCAGCTACATTTGCGCCTTTGATATCATGGTGAAGGGAATCCCCTATAGCAACACAATCGGAGGCATCCACAACAGAAGCCATTTCCATAGCTGACTTGTATATTATCTTATCAGGTTTACCCATCCATTTCACTTCACCGCCAAGTTTTTCATACGTGGCTGCCAATGTTCCAGGCATAACACGCAGAGCTCTAGCTTCAACGGTTACAAAATCAGGATTTGCTACTACCATGGGGATTTTCTTAGTAGCACACCGATCCAGTATCTTCTCAAGTTCATCAAGATTCATAGGAATTGCGGCACCAGAAGAAAGCCCCAAGGCTTCAGTTCCGTGAGCCAAAATAAAATCAGCTTCCTCGACATTTTCTACAACTTCTAGTCCGAGGCCTTCAAGAGATATAGCACCCCTGTCACTCCAAGTCATGTGAATACACGATCTTCCTATTGAGGCAAACCAAGCGTCTTCTCTCATTTGAAGATACTGATGTGTTAATTCACCACTCGTGATGGCACCAATAAAGAGTGACGGGTCAAATCCAAGGCTCCTCAATTTTTCCAGGGTTGTAGATGCTCTTCTTGAAGAATTACTAATGATTACCATCTTTGCACCAAAAGTTGCCAACTTTTCCAAGGCCGAAATGGCACCAGGATAGGGTTGTTTCCCATCATGAAGCACACCAAACTGATCCAGAAACCATGCCTTGAATCGACGACTTTCAGCTAGATGTTGAATTCCATTCAAAGTTTGAAATTTAAGCTCGGTTGGGTTTGGTGATTGAACTGATAAGCATCTTCCCATCATGGTTCAACTCTTCTCTGAGTGTGAAATTTGTGATTTAGGTTCTCGGTTTCCTCTTCTTTTAGTCCAATTACCCGATTGTTTATTAAGTATACTAAAATTGAAGACATAAAATTGGTTCAAATTCTGCAATACAACAACTTACAACATACCCAACATATTCCCACAAGTGTGGTATGGGGAAGACAGAGACCTTACCCCTACCTCTCCCGGAGGATAGAGAGATTGTTTCTGAAAGATCCTCGTCTCAAACAACACATAACACGACAGCTATACGGAGGTAGAACAAGGATAAGCTAAACACAAGAACTGCAATACACAACTTACAGGCAATAATTAATTACAATTTTCATACCAAGGGAAAAAAAAATTAATTCTCACCCAACAAAATAGACTTAGCATTCGATAAACAACAACAACATATTCAGTGTAATCTCACAAGTAAAATCTGGAGAGCATAAAGTGTACACAAACCTTAACCTAACTGAATTTTCACCTTGGCAAGGATTTGATTCCCCTACCCCTCACCCTCACCCCAATCTTTTAAGAAAAAGTCAAATCAAGTAATTCAATCTATCCTACAAAACCAACAAATTCAAATTGGCAAATCTAAAGAAACTTGAAAATGAAAAAAAAAAAGAGCAGAAGCTAGAAAGGGGAAAATTAGACAAAAACTTAGGAAAATACCTGAAGTTGTAACAACCCAGGCACCAGCTGAAAGTAAGGATGAAAAATGATTTTCTCGATTTATATGCTTGACGAATCCAAATCTAGATTTATGCTGAAATGACCAAAATGCCATCCGTGTTAATTTTATGAAAGATAAAAAAAAACAGACTTGTCCTATATAAATATTTAATTATTATTGTATGCTTCTAACTCCAAACAAACCAACATGTGCACTTAATCCGTCGATCCACGATACGAAATTACGCAATGAATTTACTATTCTCAATCCAATAATAGTTGTCCACTTTTTACTTGACACATTTCTTAAGAAATAATAAATAATAGAGGTAATATTATTTGTCTTTATTAAATTTAATGTTTTGAAAAATGTGTTAGATTATAAATAGTATTTAATAACAAGGGTAAAATAAACACAAAAGGTAAATTATCTCTTGATTTTCTAAATTTGACAAATATTGTTGGACAACTATTTTCAGTATAGTAGATAATTATTATTGGACGGGGGAGGGAGTAATATAAAAAAGTACTTATCTATCCAATAATAGTTGTCAACTGTATTATTTGGGAATGTCCAATAATATTTGTCCACTTTATAAATAAATGAATAATGAGATTAGAATGCACATTGGGTGGAGAATTTGAAAACAAAATTGTTAGGTGAAACTAATGTACTCCATTGTTGATACGGAGAAGGGTCTAAAATGCCCCTCAAGTATTTGAATTAGAACAAAATTATCCTCCATCCACCTATCGTTCCTAAAATATCCCTGACGTTCACCTTTCGGCTCAAAAATATCCTCGTTGTTAATCATTTGACTCATATTTGCCTTTATTTTTAATAGATCCCTTAAAGTAAAATTATTAAATACTTATTAATTATATTGTTTAATGTCATTGGTCCAAATTTAAACCTTCTCAAATAAATAATAAAAATGATAATTTTAAAAATTCTATTCTTCTATAAAATCACTTATGATTCATATTTTGACCCGATACACTTGAAAATAATATTGAAAAAATAATTAATTTCATGATATCTTCCTATTGGCCTATTTTAAATCGACCCCAATTTATTATAACGTAACATAACTCATAATGGGGATCCAACTAAAATCCATACTTACCCCTACTGATTGCCCATCTAAAAAAATTATTATTTCCGTTAATATAAAATTTTCTCTCAATTATCCAAATGTCTTATTCATTTTCTCTTTTATTCCTTTTTGTAATCTCCTATTCTTAATTAATTAGGATATCCGGGACTCAAACTTGAAATGAACTCACATATTTATATTCTTTTAATTAGTATTATTGTCATGATCGGATGAGGGCGGGGATAAGAGAAATAATTATTTTTAATTTTGGGTACATACAAAAGAAAAATGTAATATTTATATATATTTGTTTAATTAAGTCATCTTTTATTGAACTAATTATTTTTATATGAATGCATCGTTATTTTCATCATTTTTTTCTCTCTTATTTGTCATAAATTGAAAAAAAAAAATAGAATGGTGGGCAAGATTCAAATAGAAATTTTTTTGGAAGAGATAGGAAGTGAAGGGCCAGGGAGGGAGGAGTGTAGAGAGTAGATGCCTAACATTTTTATAATATTAAATTTACTATGAAATTCAAAATCAAGTCAATCATGTGAGCTTATATATTAAGTAATTTCAAATTATTTTAACGGAAAAGGGCCTAAAATACCCTTAAACTATGAAATTTGGTACAATATTACCCTCCATCCACCTAATGAGTATGATCCATTAGACATAAGGGTATTTTTGAGCCGAAAGGTAGACGTCAGGGGTATTTTAGGGTCGATAGGTGGATGGAGGATAATTTTGTACCAATTCAAATACTTGAGGGGCATTTTAGGCCCTTCTCCGTTGTCGATATTTAGAGCTTTATTTGGATTGGATTAGGCGTAATTTGGTTGTTGGTCGGGACAAAAATAATTTGGGTTCATCTAATCAATCACAACCTTCCACATATCTATTTTAAGATTGGAATCAAATATCAAATGGATAGTATATTTGGCTCAAAGTATAATAAAAAGAGTATATTTGAATCGAAAGTATAACGAGGATATTTGGACAAAAAATATAACGAGGATATATTTAAACTATTTTTAATAGAATAGGGATATATTTGACCATTTTTCGTTTACCATATTGTAAAATATCGAAATCAAACTTCAAAATACTGAATTAAATTGGTATGGTAATGGTATAATAGTTTTAAAAATCGAATATCGAAATTACGGTACCAAAACTTTCAAATACCTTATCGTACCAGAATTTGAACAATACAATAGTAGTATGTTTATTAGCCTTTTTTTATTGTGTGATTAATTTGAGTTCCACTTTTCATGTATAGTTAATTCTATTTCAAATTTGAATGGGAAAGAAGGAGAAAGTTCAGACATCGAAAAAGCAATTTATACGTTATCACAGGTCCAGTCCTATAGATAGAAACACTGCATTGATGTACATAAATACCTCCTATAAGATTAGGTGTTGAAGACAGTGCACAGTAGAGCTCTCTTGGTAAATGAATGACACATGGTAGTCACGTAATGAAAACATGCAACATGAGTACTTTGTTATGTTTAGCTTCGAAAGAGTAAGAAAAAGCATCTAACTTACTAACTAGAAAAATTAAAAGATCACTTTTTTCTAAGATTAAGAACGATTTCTAATATTGAAGTTTTGCTGAACTTTCTTCAGTTTTTCCAAAATAACATGATGTAGAAAGATCCCACCAAAATAAGTTCATTGGGCCTATATAAGTTGAGTAGTTGTAGTGAAGTTACAAAAGAATGCCTGAATTCTCAATGTAAAATGGCAAATGTTGAGTTTTAAAAGGTGCGACTGAAAAATGAAGAGTTTTGACTTTTATGAAGAGTTTTGACTTTTATTAGGAGTTTTTACTTTTACGAAGAGTTGTGACTTTTATGAAAAGCTGTGACTTTTATGAAAGGTACCTTTTCGAAAGATTGTGACTTTTTCAAAGGGTTGTGACCTTTCCGGTAAGGCACAATAAGAACCTTTTTACACTACTATTTATTTTCTATAAATTGAGGGATTTCCTCTCATTTTAAGAGAACCAATTTTCTGAACTTCTTCTATTACTACTAAATCTTGTATTCTAAGTGTACTTTAGTGTCATTGAGTGGTTCGTTGACACCGTGGTTTTAGGTACCGATACACCGGTGAGTAAGATCGTTCTATCCTGCGAGGATATATTCAATTAACCTCAAGTACTTGAGGGGAATAATTTCCTTAAAGGAACACTATGCATTCAGTGGGCTCGATTTTCTTCTTTGAGAAAAATATTTTGTATATTGTTTCTAATCTGTTTCTGATTCTATTTTCTCTACTAGTTTTAATTTTTGAGTTTTTAAAATACTCTTTAAACTTTGTTGTTTTTTACCAAGTTCTCCAAAGTTTTGTTCTAAATATCTTAGTAATACAAGATGAACAACATTCTTAAGGAAATTATCTTCACTATTGGTATTTCTTGTATTCTACTGATTGAGGGAAATATATCATGGAAGTAGAAGATTAATACACTACATCTTCAGAACTCGGTGCCTTGTTTAGCAAGCGCGAAGTGAGAATGTACCAGAAAAATTGGTGGTATTCTGGTTAAACATTAAACCAGGTAACCTTCTTATTATTTATCTAAGGAGGAAAATAGTTTCTAAAAGTTAACTCTTTTGACATTTATCATGTATGTCTTTGGAAAAGATCTGCAAACCATATGTTTTTGAATGAATTTTTCTTGGCAAACAGTGTTGCCTTTAAAATTCTCTAGTTTGCAGAATGAGATATGCATATTTTAGTTAGATAAAATATTATGTCAAAATGTTATAGTTGGAAGACTATTTGAAAAGAAAAGCATATCTATGTGATAATCTAAGAATATGTTTTATTCTGTTTGGAGATTAAAAAAAACTTTTGTAGTTTTGTACTCCGTGTGAAATCTGATTCTGTCGGATTGTTGCATACTAAAAACTTTTGTAGTTTTCTACTCTTGATAAATTAGACTATGCAATTGGTTTGAAGAATATGAAAATTTCACCTAATAAGTCAATGTTGAACTTTTGGTTTTCTATAAACTTCACTGTTAATTAGCAATAAATTGTACAAAAAAAATTGTCTTTATTGTTTGTATTCTAAATATTAAGTGGTATGTCTATTTGTGATAGAGGAAAAAGACCAGTGACTTAGAGTTTGTGATTCTGTGCCTCTATGGAATGAACTTTGACTTTGTGTAAAGATTGACAAAGGGAATTAAAGCACTATAATTTTGTTGTAGAATAATATTTCAAAAGTGGGTCATGTTGTCAATGACATTTTGATACTATGGAAAAAAAAAATGTGTGGAACAACTATTTTCAAATACTTGAAAAATATTTTTGAGATCATATTTAAAATGTGGGGGTTCTTTGCTTATGATAAAGATAAAATTAGACTTAGTGTCTAATTTAAATTTAGAGCACAAGATATGAAATTTAATGATGCTTTTGTATTATGTTAGTCCCACAAAATTATTGGAGTACATTTGATATCATGGTCGTTGAGTTTCTCTTTTACTAGTATATGGTGTGACTAGTATGAAGCTACCAAATTATATATATAAAATTTTGTGATTTTTCATAAAAATATATGTCTATTAAAATAAAAGTCTTTCTATAGACATGAATATTGATGAATAGTCATTTGTCATGTTTTGTAAAAGAAGCATTTGGATTATATTGCCTTTATTGGACCCGATGAAACTTTGTTCATGGGTAGTTCTGTAACAATAAAATTGAAAGTTATGGAAAGGTCCTTCTGAAAAAGACATTTGACAAGGTGTTGACTCTAAACAATGTTTGTATCACACAAAATTGTAAGAAGTAGAAACAAAATATTTGTGAGAAAAAGCTACCTCACGGAGAGCTTTTCAAACTCAATATTTTTATTTGTTCTTATTTGCTTGAGTCAAACTGTTTGTGACATGAACGCTTGAGACATGTCAATTACAAAACCTTGTAAGGAAACTGATCAACTTAGAAGTTTTGTCTAACTTTGAGTGCAATAAATAAAAATGTCAACTTATGCTGAGCATTCTTATAAATCTGTTAAAAGAAATTTTAATCCCTTAGAGTTGATTTACACTAACAATTGTGATATGAAGTCAATACCATCTCGTGGTGGAAAAAAGTATCTCATAATTTTTATTGACAATTGCATTTGATACGATTATGTCTATTTGCTGAATGGTAAGGATGAAGCAATAGAAACGTCTAGGCAATATAAAATTGAAGTTGAAATCAATTGGGAAAAAGATAAGAAGTGATAGGGATGGAGAGTATAAATCTCCTTTTGCAGAAATAGATTTGAAAAATGGAATTATCCATCAAATTATTTCCTATTAACTTCAATCTAATGGAAAACCGAACGTTGAAAGAAATGATGGATGCATTACTTATAAGTTCTGATTTACCACAAAACTTGTGTAGAAAACTATCTTTACTGTAAAAGGGAACAACAAAAAGTTTTGTTTTTTCAGAAAGAAAGCAATTTTGTTTGTTCATGACACAATCTATTCCCTATGAGAAATGGAAAGGAAGGGAATCCAACTTGAAATATTTCAAAGTGTGGGGGTATCTAGCCAAAATCCAAGTTTCTATTCCTAAAAGGATTAAAATAGGACCTAAGAATTATGGACTGTAAAATTAGACTTGAGTAGTTTAGTGAAAGGTCTAGAAGACCTTGGAAAGAACAAAAGGAGTATGTACTTAATATAGAGTTCAGACGCGTAGTAAATATCAAAGGACATCTACTACCTTCGGATCTGATTTTGTAACATTTCCTATGTCTTATGTGGACTCATCATTTCGGAAAGATGGTGTCAATAGTGAGATTGGTTCAATCTTGAGCAATCCTATTGGAAGTTGATTGATCTTCCTATAGGAAATAAACCTTTGGGTTCAAAGTGAATCTTCAGAAGGAAAATGAAAGTCGATGAAACTGTTGAAAAATATAAAGCAAGACTTTTTGTCAAAGGCTTTAGACAAAAAAAGGTCTTGATCTGGTCAACACATACTCGTCAGTAATTAGAATTACATTCATTCTGATGTTAATATTATTAGTTGCGTTATATGACCTCCAAATTCATCAAATGAATGTGAAAACAACTTTCTTAAATGGAGAATTGTAGGAAGAAATTCACGTGGAACAACACGAGGGTTTTGTGGTTCCTGGTAAAGAAAAGAAAGTGTGTGAACTTGGTAAGTCACTTTATGGACTAAAACAAGCACCCAAACAATGACATAAGAAATTTGACAAAACCATGTTGGCAAATGGATTTAAGAATGATGGAAGTGATAAATGTGTTTACATTAAAATCACAAGGTCATTGTTTGTTTGTATATTGATGACATGTTGATCATCAGTAGAGACACTAATGACATAATTGCTACTAAACGTAGCTAGAAAGCAAGTTTGATATAAAAGATCTTGGAGTTGCTAATGCGATCTTAGATATAAAAATCCTTAGAACTCCATAATGTTTAGCATTGTCACGATCTCCTTGCATTGAAAAGGTACTTGACTAGTTCAAATATTTGGACTTCAATATTATCAAGACTCCAATAAATGTGAGCTTTGCATTTCAAAAGAGTGAAGGCGAAAGTTACTCACAATTGAATTGTGCTAGAGTATTGGGAAGTATGATGTATATCACGAAGTGTGTGTGATTAGATATAGCATGTGCTATTAATGAACTGAGTCGGTTCACGAGTGATCCCAATCGAACTCATTGGATGACAATGAAAAGAGTTTTGGGGTATTTAAAACATTCTCAAAATTATGTCTTACATTATAACAATATCCAGCAGTATTGACAGGATATAGTGATGCAAATTGGATCACCGGGATCAAATGAAGTAAAATTCACGAGTGGATATATATTTACTCTTAGTGGAGGAGCAGTCTCTTGGAAATCTTCCAAAAAGACATGTATCACTAGCTCTACAATGATCTTTGAGCTAGGTGCTCTAGATAAGGCCGGTGAATAATGAAATTTCTTGACAGATATTCTTTTTTGGCCCAAACCTTTGGCATCAGTATGCATACACTTTGATAGTCAATATGCAATAGATAGGGCATGGAGTATGATGCATATCGAAAAGTCTCGTCATATAAGACATAGACATAATACCGTTAGAAAACTACTCTCTAGTGGAATTATCACAATTGATTATGTAAAGTCAAAGGATAATGTCTCGGATCCACTTATAAAAAGGCCTAACTAGAGAGAAAGTTGAAAGATCATCTAAGGGAATGAGTTTACGGCTTAGGACAAGTCATTATGACGACAACTCTACCTAGCAGACTGGAGATCCCAAGATCTAAGTTCAAGGAGAAAAACAAAGTTGTGATTGACGGTTCAATATTGCCAATCAACTCAATCCATTATCATGATGAAGACAATGTTCAGGAACAAGGATACAATATTAAGGCTTGTTAATGAGGTAATAAAGCTTAAAGTTTTTAATGATTTGCTAAGTTTGGCATATTTGACCAAATAGTGTATCTACGTGATAACACGGTTAGAAATCACCTATGTGAGTGTAAAGTGTAAGCCGCTTCAAAAAGGATGATTGTCGAAAGACCATCTCTCTATACACTCATGAAACCAGGAGGTGTTCATGGCTAAAACGAACACAACCGTAAGAACCATAAACGGTAAAGGGTGATTGTGTGACATATGGTTGTCTAGGTATACACCAAAGATTGACGGTTCAAAGATATCAAATCTACCGATTGATCGAGTATATCCGACATATGCTCACTATGAAAAGTTCAAAGGAAAACCTACTTATTCAGATGCAATTAATTCTTGTTTGTAAAGTACACACACTTGTCCGTTTCTTTGTCTTGGAGTCATTCCCCATTCATGCGGGGGACTGTTGGGTTTTAAAAGGTGTGAATGGAAAATGAAGAGTTGCGACTTTTATGAAGAGTAGCGACTTTTATGAAGATTTGTGACTTTTATGAAAAGTTGTGACTTTTATGAAGAGTTGTGACTTTTATGAAAAGTTGTGACTTTTATGAAAGGTACCTTTCCAAAAGATTGTGACTTTTACAAAGGGTTGTGACCTTTCCGGTAAGGCACAATAAGAACCTTTTTACACTACCCTTTATTTTCTATAAATTGAGGGATTTTCTCTCATTTTATGCGAACCAATTTTCTGAACTTCTTCTATTACTACTAAATCTAGTATTCTAAGTGTAATTTACTGCCGTTGAGTGTTTCGCTGACACCGTAGTTTTAGGTATGGATAAACCGATGAGTAAGATCGTTCTATCCTGGGAGGATATATTCCATTAACCTCGGGTACTTGAGGGGAATAATTTCCTTAAGGGGACACTATTCATTCAGTGGGCTCGATTTTCTTTTTTAAGAAAAATATTTTGTATATTTTTTCTAATTTGTTTCTGATTCTATTTTCTCTACTAGTTTTAATTTCTGAGTTTTAAAAATACTAAACTTTGTTGTTTTTTACCAAGTTCTTCAAAGTTTTGTTCTAACTATCTTACGAATACTGGATGAACAACAACAAATAACAACCACTTTCCTCTTGCAATTGCAGCAAGTGTTCTGGATATTGTTCCACTCTTTGGGGTAATCAATATGGTATATATGGCCACAACCGATTCTTGCAAGGTTTTCCCTACTAAAATGCACCTCCTAAGAAACACAAGAAACTTTAAATTAGCTTTGAACTTCATTGATAATTGTTGTTAACTTTTTCATAGATAATTTTTTTTTAATAATAATCCATCACTAGCTTTGTTTATGTTGAAGTTTTTTCCCACAGACTTGGAGGCCCTTGCTTTCTTTTCTTTCTTACAGGCGTTATCACATGTCACTTCTATAATATCTGCGGAAGGTTGAGTCTTAAGATTCTTGAATTAACTCTATTTCCTCTTAAGGGGGTATTTAATATCACATCCAAAGAAGGGTTTTCTGGAATTTTTGCTAAAGCAATTTTTTTCAATGAATCAACCTTTGGCTGCTTGTATTTATATTTATGATTCACTATTCGATAATCCTATTCCTCCAATGGGATCGTAATCATAATGTACATCATCTCTCTTCAACTTTTTATCTGTTGAACCATGCAAATCTGTCTCACTTATGTTCCTTATCTTGAAGAATCTTCAGCATCTGCACTATGTCGAGACACAGTGCAACATAGATCTTGTCTGACTCGCTCTCTCTTTTTACCTCTATCTTTTCCATCAATCCTTTCACTAGATATGCTTCTTCCGAAGACTTTTCCTATGGACTTGGAAACCCTTGCCTTTTTTTTTTTCTTACAAGCATTATCACATGTCTCTTCTATAATATCTGGGGAGGTTGTGTCTTAGGATTTTGACATTCACTCAATTTCCTCTTAATTAAGGGAGTCCTTAATATCACATCCAAAGAATGACTTTCTGAATTTTTCACTAAAGTCAAATTATTCAATGAATCAACCTTTGGCTATTTGTGTTTATATTTATGTCTTACCTTTTTCAATCCAGTGCCTAGAAATCCTACATTGTTAACAGTGTCAAGTAATTTATCCAAGCATTCTTTATTTTTCTCGAAGACTTTCATTCTTTGCAACTCGAATTCTTTTACCTCCAAAATATTCTTTCTTTAGATAATTCTAAATTTTTTTTGGTGATGGGAGAAGCATAATTCTCTTTGAAATACTTGTGCGCGCGCGAACGAGCACAGACACGCACACACGCACACGCACACACTCATGCGCGCACACACACACAGAGCTTTGAATTCACGTTTATGAGTTTGAGCTAATCATTTAGTTTAAAGTCTTAACTCGGATAAATTTAAGACATGCAGCTTTGAATCCACATTTATGAGTTTGAGCTAATCATTTAGTTTAAAGTCTTAGCTCGGATAAATTTAAGTTAGAATTATTTTGAGACTTTAACAGTTGAATTTTTTCATTACTTGGAATAATATGAATGTATAAATATCAAAAGATCTCTATTCGTTTTCAAATAAGATTTTTCACAAGTAATTTAAGTGTCTTTTAAAATTAACCGAGCTTTTAGAATTTGTCGATCAACCGTGTGTTAGCGGATCTTTTAAGATGCGTAAAACCTTCCTTAGAAGATTGGTTGAACCCTTACTCGAACTCTGGTTTATTAAAGGTAATATTTCAAAACTACCTTCTTTTTAAAATGGTTTTCTTAATTTTTCCAAAATTAAGTAGCGACTCTATTACTATTTTCTTTGTTTTCAAAATTAATAAATAGCCAAGTTATGGAACGCTTTTAACTTAGATTAAAAATGGGTCGTAACAATATGTATAGCTCTAAGCTTCTACATTATTGTCTTGAAGACACATCGAGAAAGCTTGAAGCGTGTTCGTGTCAGTTGTTTGATGCTTTTGAGTAAGCTCTCTTTGAGTTTGATTTTTGAATGGAAGTCTTATGGTTTAATTTGATTTTTCCTTAGGGTTTTGCCTTGGGATTTGAAAGAAAAGAGAATGAGGGATTAGGAGATGAAAATCTGATTGTTTTGGGCCTTTAACTGGTCAAGAAATTCGTTTTGGGTTTTCTTAGAGGTAAAAAGACAACAACAACCCTTTTTAATATTTTTTCCGTCGGCTAATTCGTAACTGCTTTGTATGAGGTTACTAAAATGATCATAACTTTTTACTCAAAACTCATATTGTTGCGAATTGGTGACGTTGGAAGGAAGATTAAAATCCCTTTAATTTGAAAGTTTATGGGTCACGTAACTCTTTAAATTCTAAGAGATATAATCGTTTGGAGTTGACCCAAGTAGAATCTTATATCAAAACTTAATAGGTATGGAAGCTTTCAACTCAACTTTGTGCTAGGGGATTCTAGTGAGCTTAATTCATATCCAAACTCATTCCTACACTAAAGAATTGAATTTACATATATGGGCAATTTAAGAGTCACCCGGTACGATCTTATTCACAATGAAGAATTGTTTCGATTTTAACTTAGAAATTTTCAGGGTTTTACAAACTTATGATTCATCTAAATAGTAAATAATATAGAAAACTATACTATATTAATACACAATTACATAAATAAATCTTAAAAGGAGAACAAAATGGGGGAGGACATAAATAAATCTTACAAGGAGCAGAAATAATTAAGTATGGGATTCCACATCCTCACGTACATTAAGTTCAAATATGTAAAATCAGAAAAACATTTATACAAAAGAAAAGTATGTGCAAAAACAATTGAATTCAATAAAGCTGAAAACTTCTAAGATATAGATTATAACAATAAGAATTTATAATACTTAAAACACAACAAGGAAAAATTTCTTTGGATAGTATTCTAAAGCAATTTTGGACATCTTTAGAATAAGTAATCCTAGTTCATATCCTCTTCACATTCATCCATTCCCTTCCATATTTGTACAGTTAAATCTAGAGATCTAATTGTATAGAAATCTAAAGACATAATCTGTGACAAATTATGGTCAGATTTCAATAAAATCAAAATTCGAAGCAAAAAAATATAACATAGAAAAAAATTAATGCAAGAAGATTTATATCAAGAAAGATTTTTTTCACAAAAACTCCTAAAAGAAAAGATTGACACCAACCTCGGTGTGAATCAAGTGTTGAAATGTTTTGGCAACAATGAAAGTAAATGGAAGAGAAAAAATGGGTGACTATGGGCTATTTAATAAAAGATTGAGATTACAGTAATCAAGATTCATAAATTGAGAATAACAACAACCTTAAAACAAGATACTATAGCAATCAAAAGTCAATAATTGAGAGTAGAAATAAATTTGAAATAAGAAATTATAACAATCTAATATTCAAGAATTGACGATTGGAAATATATTAACTAATTAACAACAATTATATAAACACAACGAAAAGCATGGACATGAGGAAGTGGAGCTTAATTGGCATTTCAATTCAAATTTAGTCTATATTAGACAAAGGAAAAAAAGATATTTCTTTTCCGAATTAAAAATAAATTGTGCGGATCTAAGCAAACCAACCCAATTACAAAAAGAATGTCAAACTATAAAAAGGTAACGAGTTAATTATTTTATCTCCACAAGGAATTAATTTGAAAATGTGAAAAGGATCTTATATCAAGAAATTCTGATTGTACAATTTCAACCTAGCATATTTGGGGATAAATAGACAATTACAATAATGAATTTAAAATTTAATCATAGTTAATATCTAATATAATAAAGAGATGACTAATCACCCAAAGATTCTAGTGGTATATCTATTTAAAGTTTGCAGGTTCCTACTCTATCATTGCACCGTTTCTCTTCAAAATATTTTTTTTTAAAAAAATAAAACAAACAAAACTGGTTGATACATAACTATAGGAAGGAGTGTATAATGAAATAGTTCCAAAGTTACAGTTTCCTCAAGTAAAGTTGTTTACCATTTTTCGGTGCGGAACTGGTAGTTGGTGAAGTCATAGAAGTAGTAGTGTAGTAGGTGATAGTGTGGTAAGTGAGTAACTTATTTTAAAGATTTTATTATAATATCTTTTTGCTAAGTGTCTTGATCTTGATATCT
>JAJOOH010004475.1:0-35385 GCA_029582605.1 Solanum gracilifrons
CCACACGCCAAACATGTTATTTTCAGCGCAAATTTCATTCTTGAAGTTGAAAGATTTGAGTTCTTGATAGGTGTTCTTGAAGTTCATTCTAAATCTTGTTGTGTTGGGTTTTGATGATTTTATTGAGATTAAATTTAGTGTTTTTATGGCTGTATTGAGTAGATTAGAGTGTACTTATGTTAAGTAATCGAATCCAAGTGATTGGGGAAGAAACCATTCGATTTAGGCGAAATAGGGTGAGAAAACGACCAAAGAATTTCGTTGGATTTTCTGGGTTGGGGCCTGGCGCGATGCGGAAGCCAGAGCTCCCCAAACCCTCCTCTAAAGTTTAGGGGCTGGCGCCCTGTGCCACCCATAGTGCCAGGGTCGCCATCTTCATCCAGTTTGTCGTCGGTTCCCCCGTTTGAGTTCGTTTAAAGTGCACCTTCACTCCTTTTCGATTCTAACTACTCTAAGCTACTTCTAAAACCCTAAAATAATTCTTAACATGATCATAACCTTGAATTCATAATTCAAATTTAAGGTAGAGTTGAGATTTAAGTTTTGAGAATTCTTTCAAACATTCTAAGAAAGTTCCTTTGAGTCCTTTTGTTGAGTCTTCTACAATTTCTAGTAACTTGTTTCAAGACTCGAGCAAATGAGTGTGAGGATGAGGAGAATGTACTCATGAGTCTACTTTTTCATCATGAGATTTTTCATATCGTGAACCATAACTCTTGAATTTATAATTCACATTTAAGAGAGAGTTAAAAGTAGAGTTCAAGAAAGCCATTGAGTTCAATTGTGAATCCTTGAGATCAACCATCGATTTGAACTAAGTCTTGAGGTAGTAAGTAAGAGAATGATAAGTGTCATATACATGAGTTCCGGTTAGTTTTTAGACCTTCGAGTCGAGTTGTTTCATGCCCATAATTTCGTATGAACTTCGTAAGTTGAGCATCTTTTAGAGAAGTGATATCTTCAAGTTCTAAGCCTTTAAGTGTTGAGTTCCTAATCCCTTTTGAGAAGTATCTTAAGTCCTTGAGTTGACTATTTCATGCCCACAATTCCGCATGAACACTATAAGTCGAATACTCTTGAGAAAAGTAGTATCATTGAAGTTCTTGAGTTCCAAGTATTGAGTTCTATCTATGATTATTGAAAACCTTGCATTGAGTCGTTCATGTCCATAATTCGACATGAACCATATTTTAAGAAGTCTTTTACAAACGTTTTAACTTTGTTTTAAGACTTAAGCTTTGAAGTTGAGTAAAGAGTAAAGAGTAGGAGTAAAGTTCATTTTCTTTAAAATGATATATGGGAACTAAGTATTCCCAAAAGTAAATGTTTTCATATTTAAGATGAGAGGAAGCTGAAATTTCCAAAACAATTTTGAGCAAGAAAGGGAACATCAATTCCAAAAGAGCTTTTAAGCTAAGTTTTGAGTAATTATCTCAAACCAAAGAAAGAAGTTGTTTTTAAATATATGAGCTAAGTATATTTTTGGGAGTAGTATTGAGCACCAATATGGATATGCGAATTCATATTAACTCAAGTCTCCATAAACCATGTAGCCATCATGGGTATTAATGGGTCATACTTTTTAGATGATGATCACATAAGTTAAGCTAATGGATCCATTAAATTAAGTAGTTCCATATGACGGCAAAATATAAGACAGTCTTGCAGCGTGATGGTAAAAGAACGGTTTATCACCACTTAGGCTCATAGTGGTGGTTGTTGGTTAGAGAAAGTTCCACAGCAGTAATTGCATGGTTCCTTAAGAGGTTCTGCTTAGTATGAATGGGGTATCAGACTTCATCCATGCATTGCACAAGTAGAATTTGAGAGGGAGCATGATATGTCTTTTATAATATTATGATTATGAGTTGACATCATGTTTCAAACAAATTTCGTTTTTCTTTATATTGCACTTGTTTTAAACTGCTTTATAATGAAATGAGTTCAGTTAAGTATCCAGAGTTGAGTATTTCAAGTCGAGTATCATATCTTTGAAGTTGAGTACCTAATCTTTGAGATGAGTTTCTTATTCTTGAGTTGAGTTGAGTTTAGTTGAGTGAGTTTAGAAAAGGTAAGTATGTTTCCTTTTTATCAAGTTTCAAGCTTATGCTATGTTTTAGAATTCCCCTTACATGCTCGTACATTCCACGTACTGAGCCATTTGGCCTGCATCTTCTCATGATGCAAACACAGGTATTCAGGATTATCAACAGGAGCTTCGTTGATATCACATGGAGTTCGAGTTAGTTATGGTCGAGCCTCCTTCTTTTCGGAGGATTTCATTTACTTTTCAGTTTAGGTAGGATGTCGTGGGTCTTGTCCTGACTTCCATCTTTATCAGTTAGAGGCTTCATAAATAGTCAGTATAGTTGAGAAGTCTTTATTATTTATTTATTTTATTAAATGTTTTAAAGACTTAAGTTGCCTTTTTATGGCAAGTTGTATATATTTTTTTATACAGAATTTTCTTTGGACTTAAAGTTTGTATTTAAATTTTATAAACTTTTATTCAGTTTTAAGCTTTTGTATGCTTGAGTTAGTCTTATGTTTGTAGTCAGCCAGGGTAAGGGTTCGCTTAGGGACCAGTAATGGTCTTCGAGTGCCGGCCATGTCCAAGGTGTAGACTCGGGTCGTGACAGATAGCTTATCTTAGGAGTAGATTCCGGTGCAGATTTTAGATCATCAAGTTCGCAGGTTGAGGACTAAGGAAGTAGCATCAGTCAAAGTTCTTTGGAGGAACCAGTTTGTCGAGGAAGCTACTTGGGAAGCTGATGAAGATATGAACAAGAGGTATCCACATCTCTTTGAAACCCGAGAAATTCCAGATCAAGGCACTAACTCTCTTCTTAGTACTCTTAATTTATGAGATTGCATGTTGTAATTGCATTGCTTGTTGGGTGTTTGAGCTAAATGTTAGATGTTACACCCTTAGCCTAGTAAGAGTAACCTCATTCGAGGATGAATCTTCCCAAGGGGGAGATATTGTAACATCTCACAAATTGAAATAACTAGGAAGAAGTTAAGAATTGGAAATTGTCAATTTTTGGAAAGAATAGAAATCTTGAAAAATTGTTAAGTATGTTAAGTTAAGTTTTTGGTCAATTTCAAATGACCATAACTCCTAGATTAGGATAATTTAGGTGTGTTTCTAGATACCGTAGGAATTATCTTGGAATTATCTTTCAAACACCGTCGAGTTTGCGCGATTCTGAGTTTGTATAAGTGAGATATTCCTATTTGAAGTTTGGTTGTTCAAATAAGGAAAGTCTAATCCGAATTTTTGAAGGGTAGTTTAGTCTTTTCCTTACCCAATTAATTAAATCCATTTTTAGTAAATTATTTGGAGTCTAAACTGAGTTATTTCAGTTTACTCGATTTAGAAATACACTAGGGCTTCGAGAGAAAAGAAAAGAGGAGAAAGGAGAAGAGAAACTCAAGATTGATCAAGTTCTTGCGATTTTGGTTGTGGAATTCACCAAGTATTGGATCCTACAAGGTATGTGAGACTCTCATAGCATTGGGTTCATTCACCCGCGCGCCAATCATGTTTGTTTTAGCGAAATTCATTTCTAGAAAGTTGAAAGTATGATGTTCTTGAATTATGTTCTTGAAGTTTTCTTTAGTTCTTGAGATTTGATGAGATTGTGGAGTTCTTGATGGAAACGTATCGATTTAAGAGTTGTTTTGAGTTAGGTTCTTGTGTATATATACTGGGCATTTGAATCTATAGATAGATTGAGAAAAAGAATTGAATTTAGGCGAATTGAGGTGAGAAAACGAAGAAGGAAAAAGTCGATCAGGTTTGGCACGCAAGTCCGCGTCGCGGACTTGCTCCCCAGTGTACAAAAATCATCTCCGCATCGCAGTTAGGATGCGGACTCCTTTGTTTCAAAATTCAATTCGCCATCAAATATTTAAATGCAACTCCGTGTCGCAGACTTGTTCCCAGACAGTGATTTCTTGATCTTTTCTCATGTTTAGCTATCTAAAAACAAACCTAAACATCATGAGATCTTTCCTATAACAAATCACAATCCTTGAATCCATAAATTCAATTCAAGGAGAGTTAAGAGTCAAGTCTAGAAATTAAGAATCAAGTCAAGAGAAGTTCATAAAGTTTTCAAAAGTCTTTTACAAACGTTTTAACTTTGTTTTAAGACTTCAGTTTTAAGTGAAGCAAAGAGTAAAGAGTTGAGTTCATTTCTCCAAAAGTTATAAGGGAACTAAGTGTTCCCAAGAGTTTAAAATGTTTTCACATTTGAACAAGAAAGGGAAACACCTGTCACGCCCCGAGCCTACACCCTGGGCGGAACTGGCACTTGAGAACCATTGCTGGCCCCAAGCGAACACTTGTCCTGACTTACTTACTCAGCAAAAGACTTAAACATAAGAAATATAACTCATGCAATATCTTAAAAGATAACAACTTAGCCAAAATGGCAACTCAAGTCTTAAACATATACAACTGAAAGGAATAAGACTAAAGAGTCTATAACTATAACTATCTGTCTATGAAGCCTCTAAACAAAGAGGGATGTCGAGATAAGACCCCCGATAATCCTAACAATTAAATACTGAAAGCAAATGATAAAAGGAGCCCTCCGGAAAGCTAGGAGCCTCACCAGCAGACTCTGAGTGCTCAACTGGATCAACGAGGCGATGTATGATGATGAACTAAGTATTTCTAAAATACGCCTTATTGTATACGTTTAGTCTTATTCCTTTCAATCTTATTCCTTTCAATTGTATACGCTTAAGACTTGAGTTGTCATTTTGGCTAAGTTATTATCTTTTAAGACATTGCATGAGTTATATTTCTTATGTTTAAGTCTTCCGCTGAGTAAGTAAGCTGGGCCAAAGGTTCGCTTGGGCCAGCAATGGTCCTCGAGTGCCAGCCATGTCCGGAGTGTAGGCTCAGGGCGTGACACAGTCCTCCGTGGAGGGTCATATAATACCCACAAGGTGATTTGGGACATTAATTATACAGTCCAAAAGTTGCTTAAAACAAAATTTGGACTTGATCAAATCCTAAACACCTGGCCTCATATAGTTGCTGCAATAGTCGGTTTTAGTCCCAAAATCAAGACTAAATGGGTCAGATGGTCTCCTCCAACTTGTGGGTGGTTTAAATGCAACATTGATGGAGCATCTAGAGGTATTCAAGCCCAAGTTCTGCTGCTTTTATTGTCAGGAATCATCACGGGGAACTAATTTATGCAAAAGGAGTCATGCTTACTGATTCTACTAATTTGGTGACTGAGGTTATTTTTATAAGATTATGCTTAGAATTTTGTGTGGAAAATCATATTCCAAGGTTAGCTGTTGAATGTAACTCTTTGCAGTAGTGAACATAGTCAATGTTATTTGGGAAATACCTTGGAGTGTGACATTGAATGTCAATTCCATTAGGAAGATGTTGGATTCAATCATAGCAAGAGTACAACACTCCTTAAGGAAGGGAAATACTCTTGTTGACTATTTAGCTAACATGATTTTTCATTTTGCAGGTAATTTTGAATTTAAAACTTTCCAGGAAATGCCAAACACAGCCAAGAGGATTATTAATTTGGACAAAAAGAGCACACCACAGATGAGGATAAGAAAATTCACAACAATATAAGCATGGTTTCAAGGTCCAAAATAAGGTTTTCTTGAAATTCTAAAGTTTTTTTTTATGATACTGATCCTGAATACATAATGTTTTTTGTTGGTTAAATAGATCATGCACCTGGTGAGAGCTTGAGGTGTTACAGATGATACAAGACCAGGACACATCAATCTTGATGCTTAGTGATTAAATATCACATACATGCTATAGAAGTGCAAGTACAACAATATATCAACTTGTGCAAAAAATTGGTACAGGTGAAGATTAATGAGATAGAAGTTAACAGGGTACATATGACCCTAACACATCTAATGAAAATCATAGTAGATGAAGCATTCTTGAGCCATACCAATTAGTTGAATCACCATCAACAATAATAGTTTGTAAATTTTTAAAGATATAGATTTCGATGGTGGTATTAACCCCAATTGGGGTTCAACCCATAGAGGTTTAGAGCTAAGAAAATGAATGAACTAACACTAGAACGGTGATGATAGCAAACCTCAATGCTACAACAACACATAAGGATAATAGAGAGGCATCTTGATTAAAATCTACAGCTAGTAGAAGTTTAGACAAAATATATGTTGAACCGATGTAGCAGCACTAGAGCTATCAATTTCAATAATGGAGGAGCAAGCTGTTTGGGCGAAGGTTCATTCGTACTTGAGATATCAAGAGAGATTGAGTAGTAGGAAGATGAAGAATCTTTTACTCACTTTCCTAAATGTGAGATTTATGTTTCTTATTATTCCTGCACCAAGTTCATTGGGTTAAGCCACTTTTGGGTCTGGTCTTGTACATAATTCAATTCCCTTTTTTTTTATCATAATAAAAGGCTTAAAACCTGAGTTTTAGTTTTTAAAAAATAATTAGTATTGGCTATATGTTTCCAATTATTTGTCACTATTGTATATATGTGTCAATTCCTCTGTTGGGCCGAGTCCATTCATTAGAGATGCTAAGTAATCTGTTAGCCCATTACTTGTCCTTTTTTTTTAACCCTAACCCTTATAAATAAATACACAATTATAATTGTAGGAACAAAGAGGATTTTCCCTCATTAGTAGACGGCCAGGCTTTACAGGAGATTACACACTATGTATCTCCGTAAATGATCTTTGGACTATGAAAAGATGGGGATTCATCCATCTTGAGGGAATTCCCGACGAACGGTGTCAAGAGTCGTGATTGTTGTAGATCTACTTTCGCTATGAAAAAACTTGTAAGTCTCCCAAGTAGTATTTATTGATTCAATTAGTATATATAGGAATTAAAAAAAAACTTGAAATGAAATGAAACATGTACTCTATTTGAATCATCGTGAAGATTGGCTTTTAATTTGCATGAACAATGAATTTCATTTGCTATAAACTAGATATTAACCATGGGTTTAACTTTTTCATCAATATACCTCGGGGAAGAGGAGTGTTAGAGCAATGTTAAAGTTGTTTCTGCGTGACTATAGGTCAAGATTTCGAGATATGAATCTTACAATGAACTCAACATGGTCTTTGTGATATAATGAACCCGAACTATTTCTTTCTATAAATATATGTATTTGCCTTTACTGAATTTGTTTTGTGTTATTCAATTCAAGTGAGAAGCGAATAACTCAGTAGCTAAGATGAGGTATAAATACGAAAAAGAAACATTCAATTCGATGCTCTTACAATAAAGGATAATGATTAAACAATCGTGACTTTGATTATTTCAAAATTGAATTTTGTCATTCAACTTTTTCCTTTTATTCCCTTGTTCTTTTGCACTTTGACCTAGCAAGTATTAGTGCCTCAGGGCTATGCTTATTTATTTCAACTGACATTGATTTGAAATCATTTTTAATTTGTTTCCTTTATCTCTCATTTTAAATGTTGAACGTGCTCACATAACTCACACACATACACATTCTTTGCCCTTGTAGCACAAATTTTGTATGAATAAATGTTCAGCCTAAGTTTGAGATAGGCAAAAGATTATAATTGATGGTGTTATTTATGCAGCTTGTCAATGAAGATATTGAGACTCTGATCAATAAAGTAATGTTGCACAAGTAAAATCACATGAGGTATTATTAAGAACTTAGATTTTCGCTTTTTCTATACTGACAGTTCAATTACTTCATCCTTTATACATTACTTGTTCCTATTATGAGAATTGTCCCCCATTAGTATAATGAATGTCTTCACCTAAAGGGAAAATCATCTTCACATGAAATTGTATAATTAAACATTTATTGTCAATATTAAATTTTACTCATAAAAAAAATTGGTTTTAGAATTCTAATTTTGAAAATGAAGTTCATATAATTAGTGTTTTTTCTTCTAATTGGCCATTATATGAGACAAATTTAGAATAGCTAACTAGTAAATACAAGATATTAAATGGTCAATAAAAATCTATCTATTTCATGTTTGGAACAACAATATTGATTTTTCGTAGTAAAGTTGATTCAAGAACAAGGATCAATATCTCAATGAAAAAGACTATAGAATTTTTTTTTCAAAGCATATAAAATCAATTGCCATTTTCAAGTACTCCTATTGTTGATAATTGTAGACTTTCAAGCCTCAACAACTAATTTTGTGGAAAAACTCTTCAATTTTTTATTAGACTTGCCATGTGGTGCTGCTCTTGAGGTGTTCTTTCTTCTTCTTATTTATTGGTAAAAGAAATTTTACAAAATTTCATGCCCTTTTGTGAATTATCTTTAAAATTATTTTCTGAATTATTTATTTTACTACTCAACATACATGTGCAATGTATATGTAGAGAAAATATTATACCTAAAAATAACATAAAAACACTATAATTTAAATAATTAATAAATTTAAAATATTGAAAAGGTATACATAATTGCGGTGATTGCATACTGAATAAAGTGATCAAAGAAAATTCACCCAAAACATTGCAAGATTAAGGAGATCTCTATCATTAATTAGACTTTTTAAACTCAAATTTTGAAATTCTTATAATTAGTATTTTCTCATTTAATAGGCTCGTACGTATCTTAGATTCAGATAAGTTTGTAAATAATAAATTCAGAATATATATTGAATGAATGGTCAACAAAAATATAAAAAAGAAAAATTTCAAAGGGTTATAAAATCTATCATCATATTGATCAACTCGGGTATCCCATAATCCTTCGGTTAATACTCTCTAGACTTTCATGTATCTCTTTTTCGCTATAATCAGGCAATTTACAATTAAGTAAGTTCTGAATAATCTAAAGTGATCTATTTTTCAAATATTTGAGTTGTTGCAATTTTATCTCTTCTTTTTTATTCCCCTTCTGGTGTATGCATGAAGACATTCGAGAAAAGAAATTTCTTGTTTTTCATCTTCCCCCAATTTTTTCTCTTCTGCAACAAATGAGAGATGAGTGTATAAGTTACAGGGAATGGAAGAGAATAAATGTTGGTCTCATTTTCCAATCTTTTTCGATTCTCTGTAACTCTTACACTCATCACTCATTTTTTGCCAAAGAAAAAAAATATGGGGAAACTGGACAACAAAATGTTCCTTTTTTTCGAATCTCTTCATCCATGCTAGAAACAGAATAAAAAGAAAAGAAGAGAAATTGCTAAAACTCAATTCTTTTAAGAATAGAATACTTTAAGTAATTAAAAACTTAGCTATTGTTGATTGTGTGATTACAAAACCTGAAAGAAACAGAGATACTTGAAAGTCTTGAGCGTATTAACAGCAGGATTTTGGGGTACTCGAGTTGATCGATATAGCTAGAGGTTTTATAACCTTTTGAGATTTTTCTATTTGATATTTTTGTTGACCATTCACTATTATGAGTTTACAGATGGACTTACTGTAAATTACTTACGAGCCTATTAATGAGAAAATATAATAATTATAAGAATTTATTCACTACCAAAATTTGAGTTAAAAAGAAAAATTAATGATAGACTACTTAATTTCGCCATAGTTTTGGGTGATATTCTTTGATCACTCTGTCGTGCATGAAATCATCATAGCTTGTCGTATCTTTTTTACGTTATATTTTAAAATATTTTAAGTTATTAATTAATTTAATCTATAGTGTGTTTTATGTCATTTTTAAGTATATTATTTTCTCTACACATGTGTTGTACATGTATATTAGGTCGTATAATACACAATTCAGAAACCCACTTTAAAAAATATCAAAGAGAATTAGAAATTCTTAAAAATTTCTTCCACAAGGAAAATCACGTGATGTGACTTGTGCACACCTAAAAAAAATTAGAAGGTAAAATCTCAATTGTGATCAAATTAATGGACACATTGATATATTACGGCAAAAAAATAATTTACCAATTAGGTCACTTGTTAATCTATTATAATTATAAATAAACGTCTTGGTAACATATAGATCATTACAAAATCTGACGAAATTTCATAGGAATACTATTTTTCGTTCAAAGTTGACCAACTAAATTTTTTGCAAGGACAATATTATCTCCATCATTATTATCACTCAATATTTGGAGTACTATTTTTTTTTCTTCTCAAAATTAGAATTCTAATGTTCCAATCCCCAAAGTAAACAAAGTTTTCTATAAATATGGGTCCTTTTTTTACTTTTATAAAAGAATTAAAGACCATTTTCTCCGAACTCTAATGTTTCTCAAAGATTACGATAAATATTTGTATTGAAAACATTAATTACCATAAAATACACTTGAAATTTTTAGTAATATTGACAATGTATTACATTCACACAGGGGCGGCTCAATATAATTGTGCCCTATGAAATATAAGAAGTACTACATTCACATAGGGACGACTTAATATGATTTGTGGTTTAAAGATAAATTTTAAATGAAGCCTTAATTTTTTTTCTCAAGAAAAAAATAATTTTAATATTTAATTTGTTAAATTTTATTGTTTAAGCTTTTGTGATGCAAAATTGTGAATAAATTTGTTTTATGATCAATTTTAATTTCAAGAAAAATATTTCAGCCGAGACAATTGTTATTCAAACTCTATAAGTAATATATGCATTTGAAAAATAATAAAATCTTCGGATCTAATTGAAATATTTCTTACCTTTCTACTCCCTATGTCCCACATGTTCATTAAGCAAAATAATAAATATTGGGTATAATTTACTAAGTTATTCCTATTTATTCTTAAAATATTTTTGTTTCATCTTAAAAATTAAGTGTTTCTATTTTTGTTCCATGTATACACAATAAGTTTTGCATATATCACTATAACATCTTTTGACATGTGAATGGTACATTCTCATTTTAAATGTTGAAAGTGCTCAAATCACTCACACACATACACATTCTTTGCCCTTGTAGTACACTTTTTTTTATGAAAATGTGTAACCTAAGTTTGACATAGGCAAAAGATAATAACTGAAGATGTTATTTGTGGAGCTTGTCAATGAAGATGTTGGGACTCTAATCAACAAAGTGATATTACACAAGTAGAATGACATAAGGTATTATTAAAGAACTTAATTTTTTCCCTTTTTAGTTCAATTATTTTATCCTTTCTACATTACTTGTTCCTATTATAAGAATTGTACCCCATTAGTATCATCTCTTCACCTAAAGGGAAAATGATCTTCAAATAAAATTGTATAATTAAACATTTATTGTCTATATTAAATTTTCCTCATAAAAAAATTTGGTTTTAGAATTCTAATTTTGAAAATGAAGTTCATATAATTAGTGTTGTCTATTTTAATTGGCCATTACATGAGGCAAATTTAGAATAGTCCGCTAGTATATACAAGATATTAAATGGTCAATAAAAATCTATCTATTTCACGTTTGGAACAACAAGATCGATTCTTTGTGGTTAAAGTTGAATTGAGAAGAAGGATCAATATCTTAGCGAAAAAGATTATAGAAAAAATAAATCAAAGCATATTAAATCAATTGTCATTTTCAACTGAAGTACTCCTATTGTTGATAATTTGTAGACTTTCAAGCCTCAACAACTAATTATATGTGGAAAAACTCTTCAATTTATTTTACGACTTAACATACATGTGCAATGTATGTGTAGAGAAAATGTTATACTTAAAAAGATGTAAATACACTATAAGTTAAAATAATTAATAAATTTAAAAGGTATAACATAATTGCGGTGATTTCATACAGAATAGAATAGAGTGATCAAAGAAAATTCACCCACAAATATGGCAAGATTGAGGAAGTCTCTATCATTAATTAAACTTTTTAAACTCAAATATTGAAATGGAAGAAATTCTTATAATTAGTATTTTCTCATTTAATAGGCTCGTATGTATCGTAAATTTAGATAAGCCTGTCAATAATAAATTTAGAATATATATTGAATGGTCAACAAAAATATCAAAAAGAAAAATTTCAAAGGGTTACAAAACCTATCACCGTATTGATCAACTTGAGTATACCTAATCCTTCGGTTAATACTCTGTAGACTTTCATGTATCTATTTTTCTCTCAAGTTTTATTACAAGGAAATCTACAATTAGGTACGTTCTTAATAACCTAAAGTGTTCTATTCTTCAAAGATTTGAGTTTTTGCAACTTTATCTCTTCTTTTTTTATTCTCCTTCCAAGTGTACGCATGAAGACATCCAAGAAAATGAACTTCTTGTTTTTCATTTCCCCCCAATTTTTTTCACTTGGGCAAAAAATGAGAGATGAGTGTATGAGTTACAGGGAATGGAAGAGAATAAGTGTTGGTCTCATTTTCCTACCTCTTCCGATTTTCTGTAACTTTTACACTTATCACTCATTTTCTGTCAAAGGAAGAAAATTTGGGGAAACTAAAAAACAAATTGTTCCTTTTTTCGAACTCCTTCATGCATTCTAGAAAGAGAATGAAAAAAGAAGAAGAGAAATTGCAAAAACTTAATTATTTGAAGAATAGAATACTTTGAGTAATTAAAAACTTACCTACTGCTGATTGCCTGATTATAAAAACCTGAAAGAAATAGAAATACTTGAAAGTCTTGAGCGTATTAACAGCAGAATTGGGGGGTACTCGAGTTGATCGATATAGCGATAGGTTTTATAGCCTTTTGAGATTTTTCTTTTTGATTTTTTGTTGACTATTCACTATTCTAAATTTACCGACGGACTTACTAAATTTATGCCACGTATGAGCCTATTAAATGAAAAAAAATAATTATAAAAATTTATTTATTTTTATAATTTGAGTTCAAAAAGAATAATTAATGATAGACTATTTAATTTCACCATATTTTTGGGTGATTTTGTTTGATCACTCTGTCCTGCATTAAATCAGCATAACTTGTCTTTTTTTTTACGTTATACTTTAAAATACTTTAAATTATTAATTATTTTAATTTGTATTGCGTTTATGTCATCTTTAAGTATATTATTTTCTCTACACGTGTGTTGCACATGTATGTTAGGTTGTATAATACACAATTCATAAACCCACTTTAAAAAATATCAAAGAGGATTAGAAATTCTACAAGGAAAATCACTTGATGTGACTTGCGCACATCCAAAAAATTAGAGGCCGTATAAATACTAGTTGCGACCAAAATAAAGGACACATTAATATATTACGGCAAATAATTCCTTTACCAATTAGGTCACTTGTTAAGTTAATATAATTACAAGTAAACTTCTTAGTAACATATAGATCATTACAAATTCTGATAAAATTTCATAGGAGTACTATTTTTCTTTCAAAGTTAACCAACTAAACTTTTGCAAGGCCAATATTATCTCTATCATTATTATCACTCAATATTTGGAGTACTATTTATTTTTACTCAACATTAGAATTCTAATGTTTCCCAAAGTAAACAAAAGTTTTCTATAAATATGGGGTCCTTTTTTTACTTGTATAAAGGAAGTTAAAGAGCATTTTCTCCAAACTCTATACTATTTCTCAAAGTTTAGGATAAATATTTGTATTGAAAACATTAATTACCATAAAATACTCTTGACATTTTTAGTGTCACGATCTAGACCATCGTGATTGGCACCCACACTAACTCTCCGGTGGGAGAACCACTATGACAACCCAACCCAAGCAACTAAACCAAAACTAGAGCATTTAAGTTACGGAAGCAAGTTAACTAGCTAAAAACTAAAGTTCCCATAAACTTCCAAAAGATCTAACAACTAAACAATGTGAAAAATATGCCTAGAACCTGAAAGTTAATGTACCAAAACATCTAAAGTTCAACAAGTCTAAACAAGAAAGGATACAAACCCGAACTAATGAACTAATAAGTAACTAGGAAAGTCCAAGTCCGAAATATGGCTATAGATGGAAATAGAACTCATGGCAGCCTGGAAGAACTGGCTCACCCTTGAATTCGATCGACGATCATTGATCTTCTAAACGAGGTCTGTCAATAGCTGCTTAAAGATGCCCTGTACTCAACAAAGAAAGAGCAAGTGCATTATTAGTACACAACCACAGTGTACTGGTAGGATCACACGGCTATCCCACTAAGTATAACATACATAAGTCAATACAACAATATAATCATATGCATATATCGAACATATACAATATCATCAACATAAATACGAACAACAAACAAATTCACATATCTCAAGATACACAATTATGACAAGTCATTGGTCCTCTCATGGAACACAAACACGGACAGTTAGCATACCGGAACGTGGTACCTGATCCAATGATTATGCCAGAACGTGGCAACCGATCCCATAATTATGCCGGAATGTGGAAACCGATCCAAGTTAGTGTGTCGGAACGCAACGCCTGATCCATTCAACAAGACACAATCACAATCACAATCACAATCACAAAGTACATTCTCGTAATCATACAATCAAGTCACGATTCATGGCATTCATTACTTATATATCCTCATTTACAACAAGTGTGATCAATAATGCAACATTCACATACATACATGTATCATAATGTAGCAAGATAAACATACATCACACAATCATAGAATCACAACCATCACCTACCTCGAAACAAGCTTGAAACCCTAAGAAACTTGATTATTCCATTTCCGGATTCGTTCTGCTTGTTCTTGGTCTACAAACAATCAATAAAATATGGGAATCAATAAACAATCACTAATTACCCGGATTACTAACAATTCTAACAACCTTAGATCATACCCATGATCCCACTACCCAAACTAGAGCTTTTTACACCATAGATTTCTGATCAAAACCTTCCCCCATCGATTATTACCAATTCGATTACGCTCTATGGATCGTAAAATAGATTCGGGGAGTTAAAATCTTACCTTTAGCCTTAAAAATGGTGGAAAACTGTCAAGAATC
The DNA here is from genome assembly GCA_029582605.1 of Solanum gracilifrons. Lineage (NCBI taxonomy): Eukaryota > Viridiplantae > Streptophyta > Magnoliopsida > Solanales > Solanaceae > Solanum > Solanum gracilifrons. Next base: position 14,869 of record JAJOOH010004475.1, read on the forward strand.
GTCTGGGGGTTCATCTCCTTACTCTAAAAATGAAAAGTGTAGAATAAAGACGTTTTGGGGTTTATTTTCAACTTAAGTCCCGTCGGACCTGCCACAGCAGTCCTGACCCCATTACAGCGGCCCCGCCCTGGCGGTAGAAACCACCGCCAACGCGGCTTGCATGAAACAGTGAACAAATTAGAGAAATTCAAAACCACCATTTTCCAACACTCCTTCAACAAACGACACTGAAAAACACCTGCTCACGCTAAGATCAATTTCGGGAGTTCTACTCACTCGAATTCAATTTCGTAAAGTCGTACTGGTTCATTAATGACTTATCTAGCTACTCATGTAATCAAAATGATAATTAGATCACCCAATTGCTACCAGATTTCCCTAGACTTCAATGAATTCGATTTCGTCCAAATCTAGACTTCAATGACTTCGATTTCGTCCAAATCTAGACTAGGATGGGAAAATCCAAGTTACTACAAAAAAGTTTTTCGGCCCAAAATTTTTCCCCATTGGCTTTTCTATAATCATGGGAAAAAGTTGTTACAATAGATACCAATTTACCCATCACTCATCCCCGAGTTACAACTTAAGAAAACAGGCTAAAGAAAGAATGAAGTGGTACCTGAATCGATGAACAATTGGGGATACTTGTCTCGCATGTCCCTCTCGGTTTCCCAAGTAGCTTCCTCAACTAGACGATGCTTCCATTGAACTTTCACGGACTTAATCTCCTTGGTCCTCACCTTATGCATATTACGATCAAGAATTGCAATCGGTTCCTCCAAATATTGGAGGTCTTTGTCTAACACAATTGTAACTTATCGCAAAGTGAAAGAACTAGAAAGAGCTAGAATTAGAAAGAGTGATTTTTGGAAATAATAAAAATCTGGAAAATTGGTTAAGTTAAGTTTGAGTTTTTGGTCAAATTCAGAGGATCATAACTCCTAGCTCAGGATGAGTTCGGTGTGTTTCCAGATATCGTAGGAAAGATCTTGGAATAATCTTTCCAACTCCATCGAGTTTGTGCGATTCTGAGTTTGAATGAGTGAGTTATTCCCATTGGAAGTTGGGTTGTTCAAATAAGGAAAGTCCAATCCGGATTTTAGAAGGGTATTATGGTCTTTTCACCACCCAATTAAGTTAATTTGTTTTTAGCAATTAAATTGGGGTCTAAACTAAATTGGTTCAGTTTAGACAATTGAAAATTTAGGCTAGGGTTTTGGAGAAAGAACTCAGAGGAGAAAAGAGGAGAAAGAGCAAAGTTCGTCGTTCTTTAAGGTTTAGCTTGTGGATTTCGACAAGGGTTTATCCCTAAGGAGGTATGTGAGTTCACACAACGTTGGACTCACTCACCCACGCGCCAAACATATTTAATTCAGCATGAATTCGTCCTAAAATATGAAAATTTGAATGTTCTTGATGTGTGTTCTTGAATTTACTTTCGTTCTTGAATTTGGGATGAGATTGAGGAGTTCTTGAGAGTTTAAGGTCGATTTTAGAGTTGTGGTTGATTAGATTCTTGGATGCATATGCTGGGTATTTGAATCTAAAGAGAATTGGAGAAAAAGAATCGAATTTAGCTGAATTGGGGATGGAAAATGAAGAAGTAACAAGTCGGGCAAATCTGGGTACCAGGTCCACGTCGCAGACCTGTTCCTTAGATTTGAAAATCCTCCCTCGCGGAGAGGAGCGGTCACGGACAATTTTGCCTCAAAAATTATTTTTGCGACCAAAATTAAAATACATCTCCACGTCGCGGACCAACTTTTAGACAGTGATTTCTTGATATTTTCTCATGTTTAGCTATCTAAAAATACTCCTAAACATCATGAGATCTTTCCTATCACAAATCACCATTCTTGAATCCATAATTCAATTCAAGGATCAGTTAAGAGTCAAGTCAATAGAAGTTAAGAGCCAAGTCAAGTGAAATTCATAGAGTCTTCCAAAAGTCTTTTAGAAATGATTTAACTTTGTTTTAAGACTTGAGTTTTGAGTTGAGTAAAGAGTAAAGTTGAAGTTCATTTCTTCAAAGTATATGGGGACTATGTATTCCCAAAGAGTTAAAATGTTTTCACATTTAAATAAGAAAAGGAAACCTTGATTTCCAAAGACCCTTTGAGCTAGTTTTCAGAAAAGAGTAAGTGCTTTCACAATTAAGCAAGAGGGGAAACTTTGATTTCCAAGATAGCGTTTGAGCTAAGTTTTGAGCAATTATCTCAAATCACAGAAAGAAGTATGTTTTTAAACATAAGAGCTAGTATCATATTTTGGCAGTAGTGTTAAGCACCGATATGGGAGAGAGTTCAGACACCTCACAACCCCCATAAACCATGTAGCCACTATGGGTAGAAAAGGGTCATACTTTTTAGATGATTCCTTAGTGATTTTTAGCATATACTAGTGGATCCACTTAGTAGTTCAGGTTCTATACCCTCGGCAATGTATAAGACAGCCCTGGCAGCGTAAGGCAAAACGTTATATCATCACAATAGCTCTTACGTGATGGTTGTTAGTTAGAGAAACTCCCACATAAGTAATTGTATTCTTATATGCACAGTTTATTTGTATTTTACATACATTTAAGAGTTATAGTGTATCTTTGTATACACAGAGAGTATTATTGTATTTCCAAATACACATAGTTGACATACATGTTTTAAATAGCTTTTCTTTATATTGCACTTGTTTTATACTACTTTATATTGAAATTAGTTCAGTTAAGTTGAGTTGAGTTGAGCTTGGTAAGTTCTTCAGTTCCTTTCAAGCTTATGTCTTGTTTTAGATTTCCTCTCGCATACTCGTACATTCAAAGTATTGATGCCAGTTGACCTGCATCTTATTATGATACAGACGCAGGTAATCAGGATCAGCATCCAGCGCCTCGTTGATCCAGTTGAGCACTCAGAGTCAGTTGCTCAGCCTCCTAGCTTTCTGGAGGATCCTTTTTATTGCTTGTATTTTAGTTTATTAGGATGTCGTGAGTCTTGTCCCGACATCCATCTCAATTGTTTAGAGGCTTCATAGATAGAGTTAGTGATGTTAGTTCATGAGTCTTTTACTTTCCCTTTGTAGTTAAGTTGAGACTTGAGTTGCCACTTTGGCAATGAATGTTATTTATTACATTCTAAGTTATATTTTGAGCATTTCAGTTTATTTTTTTTAGAAGTATTTATCTTGAGTAAAGTCTTTCATTGAGTAAGTAAGCTAGGCTAAGGGTTTGCATAAGGCCATCAATGGTTCTCGTGTGCCGGCCACCCCAGGATGTAGGCTCGGGGTATGACAAACTTGGTATTAGAGCACGGAGTTCAAGAGTCCAAGGGAGTCTATGAAGCCATGTTTGTAGAGTCTTAGTTATCGGTGTGAAGCACTCCACATCTATAATTAGGAGACTGCAACACTTAGGAAAATTTCTCACTTCTTCGACACTCATTTCGTGCGTTAGAGTTTGATCTCTAAAAAGTTTCCTTTAATTCATGTTTGCGCGTGTTTTCAGATAATCATGCCTCCACGAAGAGCTAACAGAGGTCGTCTTGCTTGGCGTAATGTTGAGGAGCAAGGGGTACCCAATGCATCTGAAGTGAAACCTCAAGGAGAAGTTACCACTGCTGAGTTTAGGGAAGCAATTAGGATGCTAAGTCAAGCTGTGACTAATCAGGTTGGGAAACAAAGAGGAGCTTGACAAGAAAAGGCAGACACTTGAAGGATTCATGAGTTCTTGAGGATGAACCCTCCAAGTTTCATTGGTCCATGCACTACTGAGGATCCAGAGAACTTTATGAGGAGGTGCAAAAGGTATTTGATGTCATGCACATTGCTGAAACTGAGAGGGTGGAACTAGATTTATACCAAATGAAGGGTGTCACTAGGATTTGGTGCGATCAATGGAAGAAGAACCGAACTGAAGATGCACCACCTGCGAGTTGGGCTTGTTTTGAGGAGGCCTTCTTGGGGAGTTTCTTTCCTCGAGCACTTAAAGAGGCTAAGGTACGAGAGTTCCTCACACTTAAACAAGATTCTTTAAGCGCTCATGAGTATGGGTTGAAGTTCACCCAACTATCCCGTTATGCTCCGGAGATGGTTGTGGATATGAGGAGTAGAATGAGTCTGTTTGTTGCTGGGTTGTCCCATCTATCAAGCAAGATGGCAGGGCTGCAATGCTTATAGGTGACATGAATATCTCAAGGTTGATGGTCTATGTGCAGCAGGTTGAGGAAGAGAAGCTGAGGGATAGAGAAGAGTTTAAGAATAAGAGAGCAAAGACTGGGGATGAGTACGGGCAGCAGAAGAGTAATGCCAACTGGTTATCCTTCCAACAGAAACAGAAGGAACCTACTCCATCATCTGCTAGTGCACCTGCACGTAAGAGCAAATGTGAGTACAATAGTCAGAATTTCAGAGCTAAACCTGTTTATTCTCAGGGTAGCATGGTGCAGGGGGGTAGTAAGCCTCCTTCCTTTGCTAAGTGTGGTAGGAACCAGTCAGGTACATGTCGTGAGGGCTCCACTGGTTGTTTCATATGTGGTAAGAATGGTCATTTCATGCGAGAATGTCCAAAGAACAAGCAAGGTAATGGTAATAGAGGCAATAGAGCCCCGTCTTCTTCAGTTGCTCCACTAGATAGAGCTGCACCTAGAGGGGCTACTTCCGGTACTGGCGTAGGAACAAACCGCTTGTATGCTATCAATAATCTCCAAGAGCAAGAGGATTCGCCAAATGTTGTCACTGGTATGATCCAAGTCTTTGACTTTACTGTTTAAGCTTTGCTAGACCCAAGAACGATTTTATCTTTTGTAACACCATATGTTGCTATGAATTTTGATGTTATTCCTGAGAAACTTAGTGAACCATTCAGTGTTTCTACACATGTTAGTGAGTCTATTCTAGCAGAGAGAGTTTCTCGTGATTGTCCCATTTTCGTCAATCACAAGAGTACCATGGCTGATCTAGTTGAGTTAGACATGGTAGATTTTGATGTCATTCTTGGTATGGACTGACTTCATGCCTGTTATGCCTTAGTTGATTGTAGAACTCGAGTTGTCAAGTTCCAGTTTTCAAATGAGCCAGTCTTAGAGTGGAAAAGTAGTTCAGCAGTGCCTAAGTGTTGTTTCATTTCATACCTTAAGGCAATGAAGTTACTTTCTAAGGGTTGTGTCTATCACTTGGTCTGAGTTAATGACTCTAGTGTTGAGATACCTCCCATTCAATCAGTTCCTATATTTAAAGAATTTCCCAAAGTCTTTCCAGATGATCTACCCAGAGTCTCTCCTGAGAAGACATAGACTTTGGTATAGATATTCTTCCAGATACTAGCCTTATATCTATTTCGCCATATAGAATGGCACCATCAGAGTTGAAAGAGCTTAAAGGGCAGTTAAATGATCTCTTAGATAAGGGTTTTATACGACGAAGTGTCTCACCTTGGGGCGCTCCAGTCTTATTTGTGAGAAAGAAAGATGGACCCCTTAGGATGTGTATAGATTACCGCCAATTGAACAAGGTTACCATCAAGAATAAGTATCCTCTTCCGAGAATTGATTATCTTTTCGATCAGCTTCAGGGTGCTTCTTGTTTTTTGAAAATAGACCTCAGATCTGGCTACCATTAGTTGAAAGTAAGGGAATGTGATATTCCCAAGGTAGTATTCAGGATCTATTATGGTCATTATGAGTTTCTGGTCATGTCCTTTGGTTTAACAAATGCGCCTGCAACATTCATGTACCTTATGAATAGAGTTTTCAAATCTTATTTAGATATGTTTGTTATTGTCTTCATTGATGACATTCTAATCTATTCGAGGAATGAGGAATATCATGCTAGCGATCTCAGAATAGTTCTTCAGACTTTGAAAGATAAAGAGTTGTATGCTATGTTCTCTAAATGTGAGTTTTGGCTCAAGTCTTCTTGACCACATAGTTTCCGATGATGGAATTAAAGTAGATACTCAGAAGATAGAGGCAGTGCAGAATTGGCCTAGACCCACATCTCCAACTGATATTAGGAGTTTCTTGGGGTTGGCTGGATATTATATAAGGTTTGTCGAGAGATTTTCATCTATTTAATCTCCTTTGACCAAGTCGACTAAAAAAATAGTGAAGTTTCAATGGTTTGAAGCTTGTGAGAAAAGCTTTCCGGAATTGAAAAATAGGTTGACTACTGCCCCAGTTCTTACCTTAACAGAAGGTACACAAGGCTTATTGGTCTATTGTGATGCATCTAGAGTTGGTTTGAGTTGTGTGTTAATGCAGAATGTCAAGGTTATAGCTTTTGCCTCCAGACAGTTGAAAATTCATGAGAAGAATTACCCAATCCATGACTTAGAGTTGGCTGATGTAGTGTTTGCTTTGAAGATATGGCGTCATTATTTTTATGGTGTTCATGTAGATGTATTCACTAATCACAAGAGTCTTCAGTATGTATTTACTCAGAAATAGCTTAATCTCATACAAAGGAGGTGGTTGGAATTACTCAAGGATTATGACATGAGTATTCTTTACCACCTAGGTAAGGCTAATGTTGTTGCGGATGCTTTAAGAAGGTTGTCTATGGGTAGTACCACCCATGTTGAGGAAGAAAATGAAGAGTTAGCAAAAGAGGTGCATAAACTTGCAAGGCTAGCACTTTGACTAATGGATTCCATAGAAGGAGGAGTAGTGGTGATGAATGGGTCTGAATCATCATTAGTGTCAGAAGTAAAAGATAAGCAAGACCAAGATACTTTATTGCTTGAGTTAAAGGAAAGTGTTCATAAGCAAAAAGTGATGGCTTTTGAACAAGGGGGAGATAGTGTTTTGCGGTATCGAGGTGGATTGTATGATTGATTTCAAGGGTAATTGGGATGATCACTATAGTTACTATTCTAGCATCCAGATGGCTCCTTACGAAGCTATTTATGTGAGAAGATACTGATTTCCTATTGGATGGTTTGAAGTTGGTGAAGCTGGGTTAATAGGACCAGACTTAGTTCGTCAAGCTATAGAGAAAATAAAAGTTATTCAAGAAAGATTGAGAACAGTGCAGAGTCGTCAGAAATCCTACACTGATAGTAGGAGGAAGGAGTTAGAGTTTGAAGTAGATGATTGATTTTACTTGAAAGTTTCACCCATGAAGGATGTTATGAGATTTGGTAAGAAGAGGAAGCTTAGTCCATGGTATATTGGCCTTACAGAATATCCAAGAGGATTGACAATGTAGCTTATGAGTTAGAGCTACCACAAGAGTTAGCAACAATTCATTCGTTATTTCACATGTTAATGTTGGAAAAGTGTATGGGCGATCCTTCATTGATCATACCAACTGAAGATATTGGGATCAAGGATAGCTTGTCTTATGAGGAGATCCTGTTCAGATTCTAGATCGCCAAGTTCGCAAGTTGAGAACAAAAGAGGTAGCATCAGACAAATTTCTTTGGAGGAATCAGTTTGTTGAGGAAGCTACTTGGAAAGCTGAGGAGGACATAAAGAAGATAAGCTATAACATTCTTATCTTGCATCAACACAACACCCAAACCAGAATGTGAAGCATCACAATAAACAATAAAATCTTTACCTTGAACCGGTAATAGTAGAATAGGTGCGATGGTCAATAGAGTCTTGAGCTTTTGAAAGCTCTCCTCACATTTTTCTGTCCATTCAAATGGTATCTCATTTTTGGTCAAATTTGTCAAGTTAGTGGCAATAAAAGTAAAGTTCTTCACAAATCGACGATAATAGCTAGCGAGCCCAACAAAACTCCTAACTTCCATCACTGAGCTAGGCCGAACCCAATTTTTAACCGCCTCAATCTTTTGAGGATCTATCATTACCCCTTCTTTTGACACTACATGTCCCAAAAATGCAACCGAAGTTAACCAAAATTCACACATAGAAAATTTAGCATACAACCTTTGTTTCCCAAGAACACCCAGAACAATACGAAGATGGTCAGCATGCTCTTCCTCACTTTTCGAATAGACCAAAATATCATCAATGAAGACTATAACACCCCATTCATCAAACTCATGAAAGCTGCAGGCTCATTTGTCAAATCAAAGGACATAACTAGAAACTCATAGTGCCCATAGCGGGTCCCAAATGCCGTCTTGGGCACATCCTTAGGCCTAATTTTCAACTGATGATAGCCAGACCTTAGATCAATCTTGGAGAAAACTGATGCACCTTGTAATTGGTCAAAAAGATCATCTATTTGAGGTAGAGGGTACTTGTTTTGAATAGTGACCCTATTCAATTGTCGGTAATCGATACATATCCTCATACTACCATCCTTCTTCTTAACAAACAAAACTAGAGCACCCCATGAGGAAGATTTAGGATGAAATAAATCCCTTATCAAGAAGCTCTTGGATTTGAGCCTTAAGCTCTCTTAATTTTGCTACAGCCATGCGATATGGAGGTATAGAAATGGGATAAGTACTAGGTTCTAAATCAATGCAAAAATCTATATCCCTATCCGGAGGCATACCAGGCAAATCATTAGGAAACACTTCTCTAAATTCTAATACCACCTAAATAGACTCAATAGATGGAGACTCAACCTCAACATCCCGAATATGAGCCAAATACACCAAACAACCCTGCTCTACCAGTTTACTTGCCCAAATGGAGGATATCATCTTAGCTTGCTTAGACTTGTACATCCCTTCCCACTCTAACTTTTCCCTTACCGGAATTTCTAGAGTTTTAGACTTAGTATTACAATTAAGCACAACATAATAGGGGGACAACCAAGTCATGCCTAAGATTATATCAAAGTCAATCATATCCAAAATCACCAAATCAGCCCAAGTCTGAAAACCCTTAAACAAAATAGGACAAGCACGATAGACATGAGAGACTATGACAGACTTTCCAACCGGGATAGAAATATGGATGGGGGCATCAAGTATATCACAAATCATAGCAAATTCTGAGGCAAATCGCATGGATACATATGAATAAGTAGAACCCGGATCAAATAACACATTCGCCACCCGGTCACAGACAAGAATAGTACATATGATCACTGCGTCAGACACCTCTGCCTCATTCTTGCCCGGAAAGGCATAACACTGAGCTCTATCATCTTGACGAGCTACTACCCTGCCTGGTTGCGCTGCACCTCTGCCTGTGTTACCATTTCCTCTACCTTCATGGCCTCGCTGATTACCTCATCGCCTACCTTGTGGATGCCCTCAACTATTATTACCATTTGCCGCGGGTACCACTGCTCTAGTCTACTGCTGTGCGGAATCCAACACACGTGGGTGGGCACAATCTCTACTCATATGCCCAGGTTCTCCACAATTGTAAAAAGTACAATCAAAAGATGGTCTGCCGCCCGTCGAAGGTGCGACTCCCTTTCTATTCTGAATCAAATTATGAGGTGGAGTTCCTGAGTAATTACCTATAGAGGCGGGCATAGCAGGCTGAATTGGCTTGGCTGCAAGCGTTGTCCTTCCAAGCCCATTGGAATAAGAACCTTGAAAGTTACCAACGTTCTTGGCCCTTTTAGCCAACACCTTAGCCTGACCGTCTCACCTCACCCCCTCCACTTTCTTAACAATATTTTGTTACCTTATTAAAGCTCTTCCTTGAAGAGGTCATATGAACAAATAATACCTGCAACTCAAAATTTAGTCCCCTAATAAATAAACGGATCCTCTCCTTCTCAGTAGTCACCAATTGAGTAGCATATCTAGACAAAGCATGGAACTATGCATCATAAGCAGCCACTGACATACCACCTTGTTCCAAAGCCATGAACTCATCCTTCTTGCGATCCCTCAAAGTCCTAGGCACATATTTCTCTAGAAACAGAGCATGAAATTGGGTCCTAGTAAGTGGAGGTAAAGTTGAAGATCTACATTCCCTATAAGCTCTCCACCACTTCTTAGCCTCACCTTAAAGTTGAAAAGTCACAAAATCAACCCCACACTGATGGACAATTCCCAACTTATGAAGCCTCTCATAGCAGTCTAAGATAAACTCATAAGCATCCTTATTCTCTGAACCAAAATATACATGAGACTTTAGCTTCAAAAACTTAGTCAATATCTCATGCTCATTACCAGTCATAACAAAACCCAACAAATGACGGAAGAAAGCATCATTATCTCCAGTCCCACCCACCTTGGACCTTGGACGTAGTGATAGAACTAGGGGATTAGTAGGAGCTTGAGTTGCTTGAACATAGGGAAGCACTCTAGGACCAACCAACCCTTTTAAGAATGACATGATTTGCTGAGCTAACACTGGGTCCAAATGAGGAATACTTGTAGTTACAGCCTGCACCTCTTCCTCTTGTCCAACCCCCTCAACATTTTCAACCTCAACATTCTCCTCTATCTCTTCATAATGTACGAGAGGGGCCTAATTTTGGGGAGCATTTTCGACTAGTACCCTATTCCTAGTAGGCGCCACTCTTCCTCTATCTCTACCCCTAGCTCTTCCTCTATCCCTGCCTCGACCATGACTTCTCGCTGCAGATTCCTCAGTTGGAGTATTGACGGGAGCTACGAGCCCGACGCCATTGAATCTAGTATTAACCATCTACAGACAGAAGAGTTAAGAAGGTTAGATACCAATTTGAATCGCCAGATACCAATTGGAATCAAGTTATAGCACGAAAGGAGATAAAAGAAAACAGAGAGATGTCCTAAAGTCCTATCGCCTCTCGAAAAAAAGTACAGACGTCTCCGTACCGTTCCGCAAGACTCGACTAGATCAACGAACCTAGGCTCTGATACCAACTTTGTCATGACACAGACCATCGTGATTGGCACCCACACTAATTCTCTGGTGGGAGAACCACTACTACAACCCAATCCAAGCAACTAAACCAAAAGTAGAGTATTTAAGTTATGGAAGCACATTAAATAGCTAAAAACTGAAGTTCCCATAAACTTCCGAAAGATCTAACAACTAAACAATGTGGAAATACGCCTAGAACCTGAAAGTCAATGTACCAAAACATCTAAAGTTCAACAAGTCTAAACAAGAAGGGATACAACCCCAAACTAATGAACTAACAACTAATTAGGAAAGTCCAAGTCCAAAATGTGTACATAGACGGAAAGAGAACTCATGGCAGCTTGGAAGAATTGGCTCACCCTTGAATTCGATCGACGATCACTGATCTTCTAAACGAGGTCTGTCAATAGTCGCTTGAAGATGCCCTGTACTCAACAAAGAAAGAGCAAGTGCAGTATCAGTACACAACCACAGTGTACTGGTAGGATCACACGGCTATCCCACTAAGTGTAACATACATAAGTCAATACAACAATATAACCGCATGCATATATCGAACATATACAATATCAGTAACATTTACGAACAACGAACAACTTCACATTTGTCAAGATACATAATTATGACAAGTCATTGGTCCTCTCATGGAATTCAAACCTAGACAGTTAGCATACCGGAATGTGGTACCCGATGCAATTATTATGCCGGAACGTGGCAACCGATCCCATAATTATGTCGGAACGTGGCAATCGATCCAAGTTAGTATGTCGGAACGCAACACTGGATCCATTCAACAAGACACAATCACAATCACAAAGTACATTCTCGTAATCATACAATCAAGTCATGATTCATGGCATTCATTAGTCATATATCCTCATTTACAACAAGTGTGATCAATAATGCAATATTCACCTACATACATGTATCATAATGAAGCAAGACAAATATACATCACACAATCATAGAATCACAACCATCACCTATCTCGAAACAAGCTTGAAACCCTAAGAAACTTGATTCTTCCCTTTTCGGATTCGTTCCGCTTGTTCTTGGTCTACAACCAATCAATCAAATAGGGAATCAATAAAAAATCACTAATCACCCGGATTACTAACAATTCTAACAATCCTATATCATACCCATGATCCCACTACCCAAACTAGGGCTTTTTCCACCATAGATTTTAGATCAAAACCTTCCTCCATCAATAATTACCCATTTGATTACGCTCTATGGAAAGAAAAATAGATTCGGGGAGTTAAAATCTTACCTTTTTCCTTAAGAATGGTGGAAAACTGTCAACAATCACCTGGGGTTCATCTCCTTACTCTAAAAATCAAAAATTGCAGAATAAAGAAATTTTGGGGTTTATTTTCGACTTAAGTCGCATTGGGCCCGCCACAACGGTCCTCACCCTGATACAACGGCCCCGCCCTGCCGGCAGAAACCACCGCCAAAGCGGCTTGCACGAAACAGTGAGAAAATTAAAGAAATTCAAAACCCCCATTTCACAACACGGCTTCAACCAACGATACTCAGAAACTACCTACTCACGCTAAGATCAATTTCGGGAGTTCTACCCACCCGAATTCAATTTTGTAAAGTCCTACGGGTTCCTTAACGACTTATCTAACTACTCATGTAATCAAAAATCATAATTAGATCACCCAATTGCTACCATATTTCCCTAGAATTCAATGACTTTGATTTTATCCAAATGTGGACTAGGTTGAGAAAATCCAAGTTACTACGAAAAAGTTTTCCAACCCAAAATTTTTTCCCATTGGCTTTTCTATAACGACGGGAACATGTCCTTACATTTTGTAATATTTACAATGTATTACATTCACACAGGGGCAGCTAAATATGATTTGTGTCCTATGGAACAGAAGAAGTACTACATTTACACCGGGTCAACTCAATATGATCTATGGTCTAAAGCAAAATTTTAAATTATTCTTTAATTCATTTTTTCTCAAGCAAAAATCTGATTTTAATATTTAATTTGATAAAAATTTATTTTTATAGCTTTTGTGATGCAAAATTATGAATAAATTTGTTTTATGATCAATTTTAATTTTAAGATTCAGCCGAGACAATTGTTATTTAAACTCTATAAGTAATATATGCATTTGGAAAATAATAAAATCTTCGGATCTAATTGTAATATTTCTTACCTTTCTACTCCCTATGTCCCACGCATTCATTAAGCAAAATAATAAATATATGGTATAGTTTACTGAGTTATTCCTATTTATTCCTAAAATATTTTGTATCATCTTAAAAATTAAGTGCTTCAAATTCCGTTCCATGTAAACTCTCTTACACAATGAGATTATGCATATATCACTATAAAATATGTGTAATAATAATATATTCAAATGAAATATGAAACTATATATCATAAGTTCATTGATGAATGAGAGATTACCACCAATAATATTATTTTAGAGTCCCAAATATGTTATTTATGTGTTTGCGTATAAAACTTAGTGGTTGGATTAGGTGATGAGTCAAGAAAACTCAAATTCAAAAGAAAATAAGAATTAGCTTGAGACCAAATGGATAAAATTCTATTGTGTACATTCTCTAACACTATGAAAGCATGATTCAAACTCAACTATTATGAAGATAGCATAGAGTGTTGTTGCACCAACAAACTAAACAAAGTATTAGTTTAGGTAAAGTCCGTTAAATTTAGATAAAAAATTGTTATTAAGCATCACCACGTAAAATTTGTACAATGAAGGTTTACAATTTATTGCTTGCAATTAGTTTAGGTATTGTTGATTCTACGTAATTTAGTTAAACAATGTGTGTAACCATAATAGAGCGGGTATTTTAGTTCCTTTTTAAAAAAATAAATTAAAAGATTGTTTTCACAAATTCCTCAAGGGGAACAAAATTTAAACAACAACGTCAACTATCATATTTGTGTACATCTCACGAAACTATTTTATTGTGAAGATTCATAAAAATATCTTATTTATGTATACAAATAAAATATAAATAATGTATACAAACTGCATTGCCATGTCACAATCAATATACAATAAATTAAGTATACTTCAACTGAATCAATATGTTAAATAAATGTATACAAAAATAAATTGCAATTTAATTAACGTATACATAATAAAAAAACAAATTGCTACATATATTTGTAAAATACCATTCCTAATTTAAAAGAGTAAAAAGACAATTAATATTCTTGTGAATACAGGTTACGTTGGTTAAACAGGTAGATATCAAATATCTTTTTCTAATTTAAGGAGAGTGATAATTCTAAATTATATTTTGCTAGTTTTAAGTAGAAATTGTTGGAAGTTAGAAGAAAGATGATATCAAATATCTTTTATTATTTTTAAAAAAAATTGAAAGGAGAAAGATAATTCTAAATAATCTTTTGCAAGTTTAAGCAGAAATGGTTGGAAGTTAAAAGAGAAATGATATTAAAAATTGTCTATTATTTTAAAAAATAATTTTAAAATGTTGACATATTACTTTTGTGCTAATATGTGCAAATTTTTATTTGCCTACTAATTGTTAACTAATATTGGGCTATATGTTGTCAATTATATGTAATTGTTATATATGTGTCAATTCAAACGGGGTTGTAAGAAATAACTATTGGGCCGAGTCCATTCATAAGAAATGCTAATTAGCCTGTTAGTCCATTACATGCCCCCCCTTTAACCCTAACCCTTATAAATAAATACACAATTATGATTGTAGGAACAAAGACGATTTTCCCTCATCAGTTTACGACCAGGTTTTACAGGAGAGAACACAACATGCATCTCCGTGAATGCTCTCTAGACTATGAAAAGATGGGGGATTTATCCATCTTGTCGGAATTCCCAACGAATGGTGACAAGAATCATGATTGTTGTAGATCTACTTTCGCTATGAAGAAACTCGTAAGTCTTCTAAGTAGTATTTATTGATTCAATTACTATAGGAATTTAAAAGAAATGAAACGAAATGAAACATGTACTCTATTTGAATCATCGTGATGATTGGCTTTTCATTTGCATGAACAATGAATTTCATTTGCTATAAACTAGATATTAATCATGGGTTTAACTTTATCATTGATATACCTTGGGAAAGAGGGGTGTAAGAGCAATGTTAAAGTTGTCTTTGAGTGACTATAGGTAGAGATATGAATCTTTCAATGAACTCAACATGATCGTTGTGATATAATGAGCCAAAACTATTTCTTTCGATTAATATGTGTGTCTGCCTTTACTGAGTTTGTTTTGTATTATTCAATTCAAGTTTAAATTTGGACCATTTTTTCAATTACAATAAAGGACAATGAATATGTTACGGTGACTTTATTTATTGCGAAATCGAATTTTGTTTTTCAATTTTTTCCTTTTATACATTTGTTCTTTTGCACTTTGACCTAGCAAGTGTTAGTGCCTTAGGAATATACTTATTTATTTCCATTGACATAGATTTGAAATCATTTTTAATTTGTTTCTTTTATCTCTCATTTGGATTAGAATGTAACATCTATTGACATGTGAATGACAAAATCTCATTCTAAATGTTGAAAGTGCTCAAATCACTCAAAGATATACACATTCTTTGCCCTTGTAGTACAATTTTTTTTAATGAAAATGTGCAACCTAAGTTTGACATATGCAAAATATAATAATTGAAGATGTTATTTGTGCAGCTTGTCAATGAAGATGTTGGGACTCTGATCAATAAAGCGATATTACACAAGTAAAATGACATAAGGTATTATTAAAGAACTTAAATTTTTCCCTTTTTACTATACTAACAGTTCAATTATTTTATCCTTTCTACATTACGTGTTTCTATTATAAGAGTTGTCCCCCATTAGTATTATCTCTTCACCTAAAGGGAAAATGATCTTCAAATAAAATTGTATAATTAAACATTTATTGTCAATATTAAATTTTCCTCATAAAAAAATTTGGTTTTAGAATTCTAATTTTGAAAATGAAGTTCATATAATTAGTGTTGTCTATTTTAATTGGCCATTATATGAGTCAAACTTAGAATAGTCCGCTAGTACATACAAGATATTAAATGATCAATAAAAATCTATCTATTTCACGTTTGGAACAACAAGATCGATTCTTCGTAGTTAAAGTTGAATCGAGAACTAGGATCAATATCTCAGGAAAAAAGATTATAGAAAAAATAAATCAAAGCATATAAAATCAATTGTCATTTTCAACTGAAGTACTCCTATTGTTGATAATTTGACTTTCAAGCCTCAGCAACTTTATATGTGAAAAAACTCTTCAATTTATTTTACAACTCAACATACATGTGCAATGTATGTGTAGAGAAAATATTATACTTAAAAAAGACGTAAAAACACTATAAGTTAAAATAAAGAATAAATTTAAAATATTTATAAGGTATAACATAAATGCGGTGATTGCATACATAATAGAGTGATCAAAGAAAATTCACCCACAAATATGGCAATATTGAGGAAATCTTTATCATTAATTAGACTTTTTTTAACTCAAATATTGAAATGAAAGAAATTCTTATAATTAGTATTTTCTCATTTAATAGGCTCGTATGTATCGTAAATTCAGATAAGTCTGTCAATAATAAATTCAGAATATATATTGAATGGTCAAAAAATATATCAAAGGGTTATAAAATCTATCGCCATATTGATCAACTCGAGTATCTCTAATCCTTCGGTTAATACTCTCTAGACTCTCATGTATCTCTTTTTCTCTCAAGTTTTATAACCAGGCAATCTACAATTAGGTAAGTTCTTAATTATCTAAAGTGTTCTTTTCTTCAGAGATTTGAGTTTTTGCAACTTTATCTCTTCTTTTTTATTCTCCTTCTAGTGTATGCATGAAGGCATCCAAGAAAAGAAACATCTTGTTTTTCATCTTCCCCCAATTTTTTTCACTTCGGAAAAAAATGAAAGATGAGTGTATGAGTTACAGGGAATGGAAGAGAATAAGTGTTGGTCTCATATTCGAACCTCTTTCGATTTTCTGTAACTTTTACACTCATCACTCATTTTCTGCCAAAGGAAAAAAATATGGGGAAACTGGAAAACAAAATGTTCCTTTTTTCGAATACCTTCATGCATGCTAGAAAGAGAATGAAAAAAGAAGAAGAAGAGAAATTGCAAAAAAATGATTCTTTGAAGAATATAATACTTTGAGTAAGTAAAAACTTACCTATTATTGATTGCCTGATTAAAAAACCTGGAAGAAACAGAGATACTTGAAAGTCTTGAGCGTATTAACAACAGGATTGGGGGTCCTCGAGTTGATCGATATAGTGATAGGTTTTATAACCTTTTGAGATTTTTCTTTTTGATATTTTGTTGACTATTCACTATTCTGAATTTACAAACGGACTTACTGAATTTATGTCACATACGGGCCTATTAAATGAAACAAATAATAATTATAAGAATTTATTCATTTTCAAAATTTGAGTTAAAAAAAATTTAATGAAAGACTACGTAATTTCAGCATATTTTTGGGTGATTTTCTTTGATCACTCTATCATGCATGAAATCATTGCAACTTGTCATTTTTTTTTACGTTATACTTTCAAATATTTTAAATTATTGATTATTTTAATCTGTAGTGCGTTTATGTCATCTTTAAGTATATTATTTTTTATACACATGTGTTGCACATGTATGTTAGGTTGTATAATGCACAATTTAGAAACTCACTTTAAAAAATATCAAAGAGGATTAGAAATTACACAAGGAAAATCACTTGATGTGACTTGCGCACATCCAAAATATTAGAGGCCTTATAAATTCTAGTTGCGACCAAAATAAAGGACACATTGATATATTACGGCAAAAAAATACTTTACCAATTAGGTCACTTGTTATGTTGTTATAATTACAAGTAAACTTCTTAGTAACATCTAGATCATTACAAATTCTGATAAAATCTCATAGGAGTACTATTTTTCTTTCAAAGTTGACCAAACAAAATTTTTTGCAAGGCCAATATTATCTCCATCATTATTATTACTCACTATTAGGAGTACTATTTATTTTTTCTCAAAATTAGAATTCTAATGTTTCCCAAAGTAAACAAAAGTTTTCTATAAATATGGGGTCAATTATTTTACTTTTATAAAGGATGTTACAGAGCATTTTATCTGAACTCTAATATTTCACAAAGTTTACGATAAATATTTGTATTGAAAACATTAATTACCATAAAATACACTTGACATTTTTTAGTAATGTTGACAATGTATTACATTCACGGGGCGGCTCAATATGATTGGTGGCCTATGAAATAGAAGAATTACTACATTCAAACAGGGGCGGCTCAATATGATTTGCGGACTAAAGTAAAATTTTAAATGAAGCCTTAATTTTTTTTCTCAAGAAAAAAATGATTTTAATATTTAATTTGTTTAAATTTTCATTTTTATAGCTTTTGTGATGCAAAATTATGAGTAAATTTGTTTTATGATCAATTTTATCAATTTTAAATTTAAGAAAAAATTTCCATCCGAGACAGTTGTTATTCAAACTCTATAAGCAATATATGCATTTGGAAATTAATAAAATCTTCGAATCTAGATCGAAATATTTCTTACCTTTCTACTCCCTATGTCCCACACGTTCATTAAGGAAAATAATATATATAGGGTATAGTTTACTAAGTTATTCGTATTTATTCCTAAAATATTTTGTTTCATCTTAAAAATTAAGTGTTTCTATTTTTTTTCCATGTAAACTCTCTTACACAATAAGATTATGCATATATCACTATAAAATATGTGTAATTGTCACACCCCAAACTCAAGGGGCGCAACTAGCTCCTAATGCCAAAACTCAGTCTCGAGCCGACCCTGCTGAACCATTTGCTACTAGTGCATGGCAGACACACGCAATCAAGAACACAAACTAGTATAACCCGGCTTAACTAAGCCCTCAGCCGGTAAGGCCCCTGTCAACATATATATAAAAGAAACAACTACTCCCAAGAGTTCATATAAAGAAATAGCCAAATAGCACAGAAGTCCTGACTGGGCCGTCGAGGCCACCATGATATCTATACAAAAACAGGAAGCAGGTATATATCAAGACAATACATAAAACAGTTCACAAGTTTCAGCAAACCAACAAAAGTAGGCCAGCATGGCGATAACCTAGCTCTACACCCCACACACTAATCAGCAAGCCTCAAAGAGTAGTAAATATTGGCGGGACAGGGCCCCAACCTACCCATAAAAATATACACAACAAAAGCTAACAAACCTCCAAACTCTGGCAGCTCCGGAGGAAAGGGGCTAGCCAACCGAATAAAAGTCAATCCTGCTACTGAGGAGGTCTACTCGGTCTTCTGTTAGGACTGCATGCACGAATGCAACGCCCCCAGGCTATGGGGCATCAATATAGAATAATGTACAGTGTATGAAAGGCTGTAGACTAAATGAGCAAGTATCATAATATACCAAAAGCAATCAGGTAAGGAAATCAAATTTAGATAAGCATGCCAACCCACTACTGAATCTAATAAAATACAATAATGATCAAACATCAACCTAACCAAGCCCCCATAAGCCCGATAGGTACAAACAACATACCACCTACTTATGCCCCCATAAGCCCAGAGGGTGCCAAATCAATCTACATAACCTTATCGGTAGTCCCTTATCTTTGTAAGAAGTCACATAGCCCTTTTTGGCAATGATATATCCCCATAGGCAGCGCATAGCCCTCTTAGGCAACATCATAGCTATGTGGGCTGCACGTAGCCCTCTTTTCCATCATATAGCCCTGTAGGCAATACATAGCCTTCTTTAGCGTCAAAATAACCCCGTAGGCAACACATAACACTCTTTGGTATCAATATAGCCCCATAGGCAACACATACCCCTCTTTGGCAATAACATAGTCCTATTAGACAACATCATAGCCCCCATAGGCAGTTCATAGCTCAACAGCTAACCACAATATCCCCAAGAGCGACAACAAACAATTAAATGGGTTGAAGGCGAGCAATTTAGCTATAAACAATATATATGAGTAATGTCCAAGTCGTTCCTAACTTAGGGTTATTCTGAATAGATTACGAGTCCCTAAAATGAGGGTTTATAACCACTCAATCAGCCAACCACTCACAATTACATCTACAACATAACTAACATTAACTACTCTATTATATCACTCCCAAGCTCTAAGGAAACATGCTGAACAAAGGGAGTAGCCTTAACATACCTTTTCCTTTATAATTTATGCTGAAAACACCTCTGTCCACACCACTACAACACTAAAGGAAAAGGTAAAATCAATCAGTAATTATGGATAAAAATTACTATGACAATCGATACAGATTCCTATTGTAAACTACAATCCAAGACCTAAGGTATCCGTAAACTGATAAAAGGTGATTCCTACCTTTCTTTAAATGACCAAAACACTTGAATACAATTACTCCACTGAAAAAAACCCTGCTGCCATAACCTCCACTGAGCTACATCGTTCAATTCACCGTGAAAATTATACCAAAACAATGAGCTTGCGACGTAGGGCAATTTTCGATAAAAGGCCTAGAAGAGATCATGAACACATAAGGATGATTTGAGGAGTATTTCTCTAATTTTCGTGGGTTTCTCACTATTTGGAATGAAGAAAAATGAAGAATATGCTATCTTATAAATTTCCACCGACTTAGGGGACCCACCTCACATGCCTGCTTGCGCAGTCTCGTAAAAACATGAATATTTCTCTATTCTCAAGTCGTATGAACAAACCGTTTGATGCGTTGGAAACTAGACT